>VXBA01002083.1:523013-648887 GCA_013399895.1 Serilophus lunatus
GTGGCGGCGGGGCTGGGCGGGGAGCGGCCGCTCGGTGCGGATCCCCGGGGAGATACCGCGGTGGGGCAGGAAGTGTGTTTCAGCCGTTCCCGGTGGCACGGGGAGGGGGATGGGGAGAGGGATGAGTAACTTGCCGCAGCCGTGATTCCTTTCAGCGGTTCCCACGTGAGCGCCCCGGTGCTGCTTTTTCCTCCCCAAAAATCACGGAGCCGTTCGCGGCCGCGGGGGAGGGGGGTCCCTCCCAGCCGTTGGCAGCGCCCGGCTCCATCGCGATGCAGTCGCGGAGGTGTCGGGGAGGCTCAGAAGGAAGCGGCCCCGGCGCAGCCCAGCGCTCACACCTCTGGTTGTGTCTTTCAGAAAATGGCAGTGAATGTGTATTCTACTTCAGTGACCAGCGATAACTTGAGCCGACATGACATGCTGGCCTGGATCAATGAGTCTCTGCAGCTGACGCTGACCAAGATTGAACAGCTGTGCTCAGGTGAGGGGGCTCACCCCGCGGGGAATTCCAGCTGGGATGTGCACCCCTGGCTCGGTAGAGGTGCAGCTGCACAGTGTGAGAGCTCTCTGTGCTGCTCCTGGCTTAGCTCCTGGTGTGAACAGGTTCGTGGTCAGCGTTGTGATCCAGTTGCGGCTGGAGTGTTATTGAAGTGGTTGTTAATAATGTCAGTGTAATGAAAAGGTGTGTTCTCCTGACTCACTACAGCAGAGGTGCCATAAAGAGTGAGGGTTAGTGTGAAAAAAAAGACTCTGAGGACGAAGGTGCTTTCCCATGAGGAATTAAGGATTTAATCTGGGTGGATAGAGTAAGTGTTAATGAGTGTAACTAGCAAAACCAATCCTGATTTCTTATGGAAGAGCGCTGGAGTTGGGAGGAAGGCAAACTGGTGATTTGTGGGGTCACCTGCAGGACTTTACAACTCCTCCTGATCCAGGAGCGTGTCGGTGTGTGTCAGCCCAGCTTACTTGGGCCTGAGCTGAATTCAGCACAGCTGAATTTCATGTAAAGTCATAAGCAGAAAAGGGGAAGTTACTGTGGTGCAGAAATGGAATCAAGTGTCAGGGAGGAGGAATAAAAGATAATGGTCTCTTCCAACCTTATTAATTCTGTGTGTAATTCTGTGTGTATAATAGTCTGTGGAGTAAGAGCTGAAAAAAAACCCATGGCTAAAAATGCAGACTGGGTACAAGAAAATTTGGATAACTGCAACAGGCACTTGGGGAAAAGTGGAAGTTCAGCTCATATGGTGACTTTGAGATAAGGTGTTGCTCATGGAATGAGAGATGAGGAATAAATTTAAAATAAATCTGAGACTGTCAATACAGCCTGGAAAAATAGACATCTGAACAGATATTTTTGGTGTTTTTTGTCTGGTGTGATGATGGAGAAAAACAATAAAGGTGAAGGAACTAAAGATCTACAACCACAGAAGGAAGGGAAGTGATAAGCCTTGTCTGCTTTTGGATAGGCAAGTTAAAACCCTGTCCTGTGCAGGGTTGATTTTCACAGCAGAGAAGTTTTGCATGTGAGTCTGGAATGCTGCAAGAGCTCTGTGTTGGAGTGAGGATAATTAGTACTGGCTCTGCAGAATCTCAGCTCACCTGTTTTCAGGAGAAGGCTGAGAGTTGTTGGTGTGGTACAGGCTGAGTAATGTCCCTTCCTGTGTCTGCAGAAGCACTTTGTGCCTTGGCAAGTGTGAAGTGGCTTTCACTGCCATAGTCCTGTGGAGGCAGGAGTTCCCAGGCTTGCTTTGCTGCCTTTGGCCAGGGCAGTGGTGACAGCAGCAGTTTGAGGTTGCATAAATGCACAAAAGATGACCTTTGGCTTACACTGTGATCCCTCTTTTGATCGTGTGTATCGCTCAGGCTGCCAATAGTGAGCAGACCCCTGGTTTCTGCCAAGTCCTCTGTGTTTGAGTTGGGATTGGAGTTCTGCAGCAAGTGAACTGAGAGAGCAAACAGCAAGAGTTGGGTTTTTTTCTGGTTGGTTTTGTTTTGGTTTTTTTTGGTTTGCACCAGTGGATGACATCAGTCTTCTGGCAGCAGGTGAAAGTGGGAGCCCCTGCAAAATATCTTGATAGACAGAGTGTGAGCAGTTATAGGATGTTGTTGAGCTGAGTAGAGCAGTTTAGGGCAATGCTGTTCCATATTACTTCTTGGTCTTCGGGTCCCCAAGGTGTTTGGGTAGCCTGTTTGATGGTTTCTGTTAGGGTTCCCATTGCTTCTTCATTCATTCATGTTGGTGGGGGAATAATGCTCCAAATGTGCTTGTATTTTCAGTGGCACATGGTTGTGTATCATCATTGCAGAGTGAGGATCTAGTTTCAAAATACCTTTTTCTTCTTTGTGTATATATTCTACAAAAGCTAATTTTTGAAGGTAATTGACCACTTTTTGTGGCTGAACTGAATCCCTCTCTTGCTCTTATTACAGCAAGAGCTGAATTAGAGGATGTGAAGGAATTAAAATTAATAGAAAGAAACACTATCTTATTTCAGTTCTTTGATAATGCCTGCTTTAAATATAATCCATCTTAATTGGCTTCTTATCTTGGAGGGCACCTTGAATTGTGTGTAGGTTCTATTTGTAGGAAGTAAATGCATCACTATTTCAATAATGATGAAATACAATTTTTAGAATAATACTTTTTCTGGTTTAGTACTATTAGTGTTGTTAAGAGGAGATTACATGACTGTTAGACACATGTAACATCTCAGATGTGTACTGATATCCATGAGGGAAAGAAAGTCAAATCACTCATTAAATTTTTCTTCTTTCTTTGGAATCATGGAGGCAGGATTGCTCTTGTTCATAAGAGTTCAAGTTATGAGCCCAAAAATTAGGTTCTGCAGCTCCCTTAAGCTTATTCATGTCCATGCTGCACCAAAAAAGAGAGTGAAGGTTCCTGTTTTCTTGCCTTTCTCACCTTTAAAGGGCTTGTGTAGCTGAGGAGAGTCAGGTCAGTTTGCTGGAGAGTAACTGATGAAGGTTAGTGAGTGGGGCTGACTTAACTCATCCCAGAATTTGTGTTCTTTTCTTTTTGGCAGGTGCTGCCTACTGCCAGTTCATGGACATGCTCTTCCCAGGTTCTGTAGCGCTCAAGAAAGTGAAGTTTCAAGCAAAATTGGAGCATGAGTACATTCAAAACTTTAAGGTTCTACAAGCAGGTTTTAAACGAATGGGTGTTGACAAAGTAAGCTGGGCTCTGACTGAATTCTCTGTGCTCTGACTGAATTCTCTGTGCTCTTAATGTCAGTGTAGATATGATGTACTTTGAAATTTAGAGCTGATTGTAAATCTCAAAACTTTTGGTTTGCATTGGGGTCCTCACTTTATTTAGGACATGAACCGCTTTGTTCCAGCCAAGGGCAGGTTTCTAGTTCTTAGTGATGAGATGAACGTTCCCATTTTAATTCTGTGTAACGTACATGGCACAGACTAACGCTGAAATTTCTGAGGTAAGGTTTGCTTGAGCTTTGGTTTTGGACCATCTTTATATGAGGTATGTTCCCATAACATACTGCTGTGATTGTTCTAAGGATTCCAAATTCTGCTTTACAAGTATTTAAAGTTACATAATCGTTAAGGTTTGGAAATGCTCCCTAAGACCATTGAGTCCAACCTTTCCCCCAGCACTGCCAAGGCCACCACTAAACCAAGTCCCCAAGTGCCACATCCACACAGCTTTTAAATACCTCCAGGTATTAGGATATGCGATTTTTAGTGAAAATGAGATCTGTGAAAAAGCTTGTTCAGATCAAATGGCAGTTCTACCTATAAGAAGGGGGATCCTCAGGTAACAGTTACAGACAGCATGTTTGGTAGGATGTAGAATATTTTGTTGAAGCTTTTTCCTTCTGTAAGGAGACAAATCATTGTGTGTTGGCAGCAGCTCCCAACACAGAATCACTCTCTGCTTGGGACAGTGGCTTGTGTAGTCTGTCCACACCTGGACAGCCTGTTTGGCTTCCAAATGGTCATTTGGAAAATGTTATGAAAAAATTCTTCCCTGTAAGGGTCATGACAACCCTGGCACAGGTTGCCCATAGAAGTCGTGGCTACCCCATCCTGGAAATGTCCAAGGCCAGACTGGAAGGGGCTGGGAGCAACCTGGGACAGTGGAAGGTGTGCCTGCCCATGGCAGGGGGTTGGAATGAGATGATCTTTAAGGTCCTTCCAACCCAAGCCATTCTATTACTCCATAAATCTATGGCCATGTAACAGTTGTGGCTCTTGGCCCCTAGGTCTCAGCTTGTTGACCTACAAAAAACTTCACCTTTTGCTGCATCTTTTTAATAATCTTCAGTTACACACCTCATTCCAGAGAAGCTGTAATCTGCTGTAGAGGTGATGTTTAGCCCGTGTAGCAGATTTGGTGTTGGCAGGCTGTGGAGTTGATCAACAGCCAGATTCATCAGACCCAGCCCTGCCTGAGCCAGCTTCACCTACACAGGAAGAAGTTTAGAGTGTAAACTTGGTGTAGCAGAAACCTTGCAGAATTATTTAAAATTATTTGGACCCTCACAGTAAAAGCCTGATTTGTTTTTCATTCCAATTATTAGTAAAAATTCTACTCTTTGACATAGTGGTCAAGGAGGACTTTCTCTAGACTGGACAAGAATTAAATTTGCATATCTTCTGAGTGCATTAATTTAAAAACTTTATATAAAAATACAGAGAGGTTCTTTACCCTTAATGAGTCTGACATTTTTTTTTCCTTTTTTCCCCACTTTAGATAATTCCTGTGGACAAACTAGTGAAAGGAAAATTTCAGGACAACTTTGAATTTGTTCAGTGGTTCAAAAAATTTTTTGATGCAAACTATGATGGGAAGGAGTATGATCCTGTTGCTGCTCGACAAGGCCAAGACACAATAGCACCAAACCTTGTTGCTCCAGTCGTGAACAAACCCAGGAAATCCCTTGGTACTGGCGGTGCAGGTAGAGAAACTAGTTAAAAGATTATCTGGATCATCAAAAACTCTGGGGAAATAAAGATCGGGTTGCTATTTAAAATCAATGTATGGGCTTATAGTGTTTTGCATCTTGTTTCAGAGATGTTGGGCTCAAACACTGAGGCTGCTGTAGTACCCAGGTGTCTGGAGGCTACAGAAAGGAAAGGCTTCTCTAAAAGAGAAAAAGATTGGTGCCAGGACAAGCCAAAAAAAAAAGCCTATGTCACATAAAGCCAAGGAAGCAACACGTCTTCACGCTCCTGCATGCCTAAGCGTGTTTGGAGGGGAGATAATACCTTTATAGGAGAAAAAATTAATTTGAATTAATGGGTGAATTAATCTTGCAGCCCCACAGAGGCCCATGGTTGCACAGAGGACTGCAGCAGCTCCCAAAGCTGGGTCTGGGATGGTCAAAAAGAGTGGAGGAGACGATGAATCGGCCGGATTGATCGAGCAGGTGTGTACAGGACAGCCCTACGACTGACCTGTGCTTGGTAGAGTTGTGTGCAGGTTTGTTTCTCCCGTAGCATGAAATATCTGGGTCAGGCAAATAGAAAACGATCTGAATCAAGTCAGCTCATTGAAAATCCCTTAATTGGAACCCTTTGTTATAATGTCTCGCTCTCCTGATGGGAGTAAAACCCCTTGTGCACAGGAGTGCCCAGACATTTAACCCCAGTGTGTGCCATGTCACGCATAGCATGGTTTGTAAGTATTCCCACAGCTGTGTTGCAGCTCTCACAGCATTCCAATGGAGCTATGAGCAGCTGCTCCTTCACTGAAGTCCTGAGTGCAACACAACTGAAACTGCTGTCAGCAGAAGTGTCGTTGTGAAAGAATGTGGGAGCAAAGGCAATTTCGGGCAGTCAGTGCTTTACCTATTTCATGGAATCAGCCTTTAGAATTTCCAAGTGTTTTTGCTGTATTGGACTGGGTGTTTGTTGTGGAAATAATATAATAATACAATTGGAGAAATAGCCCTTTTCCTCCACTCATAGTCCCCCTCCCCCCATATCTTGGTTACTGCTGAAGTGCTTTGCATATCAACACCCTTCCAAGAACTTTGGGGACCCGCCTTTTGCATAGATCCTACTGCATTCTGTCTCTGGTGGATAAATTATTATTGATGCCCCTTGGCAGATCAATGTATTGAAACTCACTGTTGAAGATCTGGAGAAGGAGAGAGACTTCTACTTTGGCAAATTGAGGAACATTGAATTGATCTGCCAGGAGAATGAAGGGGAGAATGATCCAGTGTTGCAGAGGATTGTGGAAATTCTTTATGCCACAGATGTAAGTAATCTGTTATAAATTGAGTTGCACAGTTCCTCCCTGCCCTTGTAATTGGAAGCTGGTTTGCTTTCCAGGGCTCCTTCTAGTTGTACTTGGTTTTTTTGTTTGTTTTTTGTTTTTGTTTTTGTTTTCCATGAGGTTTATGGCCTAGCTTTTTCCTGTAATAAAGAAGCAGATAACATAATTATAGTCAGGCAGCAAACAAGGTTGGCCTTTCATGAGGAGTATGTAACAAATAGATCAAAGTTGAGGAAAATACTTCGGGTAATACATCTTGACACTGTAAATAGTGACTTAAGGGTATCTATCTGAAGTAAAAGGGGGAAAAAAAAAGCCTACAGAGTAGCCAGGAACTGGTTTGACATCAGATTTTCATTAAAGCACTTGTTTTCTTCCCCTTCAGGAAGGCTTTGTGATACCTGACGAAGGAGCACCGCAGGAGGAACAAGAAGAGTATTAACAGACCACATACTGTACCAGCAGAGCAGCAACATCAGAATTCTTTGCCCCAGATCATGTGCTTAACTGTAAAATACTCCACTTTATTCTTAGAGGACTCACTGGTTTCTTTTCATAAGCAAAAAGTACCTCTTCTTAAAGTGCACTTTGCAGAAGTTTCACTTGTACAGTGGGTTTGAGTTAGGAGCTCTTTCTCACGCTGTAGCAGAGCAGTATTCACATCGAGGTGGTATATTTAGGGAGCAAGAGGCTGAATATTTGGAACTCGTTGCAGAATGGTTTGCTGGTAAAACACTGGTTTGTGGGAAGACTCTTTTTGTATCTAAGGTGGTGTGTAGTAGAGAAATTAAAGACTCTGACTCACAGAAAGATTGAGTTAATGTGAAATTGCAGCACAGAAATTATAATAAATGCCTTAAGAGTATTTAAAATATGCTTCCATATGCCAAATTGAAGTAATGTGATGGGAGATTTTATGTGCTTCATATTGGGGTAGACGTTTGTTTAACTCCATTCACTGCTGTCCGAGAGGCCTTGCGTGGCAATCTCACTGTGTCAGCAAGTGCTCAAAAGGGGCTATTAAAACAAAACTCCATTCCTATGTAAAGCTGCTTACTAAGTGATTAGTTCTCGATGAAATGGGCCTTAACGTTGCCTGTCACAAGATTAGAGGGAGTATGAACAGCTGAGACACATAAATTACCTTGAAGAGTGCTGAAGCCTTTTTCTGTGGCATTGTGGCTTTGCCAAAACGTACTGTGTTTTCTGTAAGAAAGACAAAACAAAGCAAAGGGCATCCAGTCTTACTGCCTAAAATGTCCTTCAGAAGTAATTTTTCTTCCTGGCTCTTGGTTCTACTTGTTCTGTTTATTTTAATTGCTGTTGGAAATCTTTCTGGTCTCTCATTTTTCCTTTTCCCATCCCAAGGAATGCTGATCACACCCAATAGTTGTAACAGGACTTGCACTGTGCAACTGGCTTTGAATGAAAGTGAATTGAGCACATGAGGGTGATATTTTTCTGTTTACTTTTTTTTCCCCCTTCAAACCAGGGCATATTAATAATACTTGCCAGTTCAGTAGTCTTCTGGGGTAAAAACTAAAAGATGCTGGCTAACAGAGCTAATGTTATTGCAGAAAATACAGTACTGAGACTAACTTAAATATTAATATTTAAAGTACTTTCCTTAACTGTCCTTTTTTTGCTATCATGCCCCTCATTACTGTTGTGTTTGGCAAGATCCTGCAAGACTTCTGACCCCTCCTTCACTACTGAGATTGATCAGTCCTGTTGTGCTTGTATTCATTTGTTTCTGGTGGTAGCTTGTCCTAAAATGTGTGTAGGAGAGCATTTTATGGTAATTGTGTAGTGCATGAATCTTTGTGAAGTTCAGAGAAAAACCCAAATTCAGTGAATGCCAAAAATGCAAGTATCTAGCCATTGTTTAAAATTGCAGTGGTGCTATTTCTCTGTGGCCTTTTAGACTTTTGTTGCCCTAAAACTCCATTTTACTGAGAAACCATATTTGACTTGGATTTTTCTTGACCGGGTTTTTCTATTTTAAGCAGTTTCTAAATAAAGTTCTGTATTTCAAGAGTGTGATGTCTGCTGGAGTCTCTCATGCTTTCAGATACAATTAGGCAGAGCTGAAGCTCTTGATAGTTTCATAGTGAAGCTTGCAGGACCTCGAATTTCAGCTTCCATTCTCCAGCCCAGGCATGGCTAACTTCAGTAGGAGTGATCTTGAAACTTCCTTTGGAGTGTGCTGGTGGTAATGGTTGCTTGAGTTCCTTTGGTTTTTTCATTTCTTTCTTTTTCCCTCCCACAGGTGGATGGGGGATGTGAGTGTGGTGTTGATTTTTCTCCTCCTTAGGCTGTGTAACAGGAATGCTGCCGCATACTTGTGTTTAACGTGTTTTAAAACTGCTAAACCAACTGATGATGAATTATAAACAACAGAGATGTTAATTGTTTCTGTCACCAGGCTCTGTGAGCAGACTGACTGTAAACTGAGTTGAGTTCTTTGATTTGAAGTGTGTTTCGTAGATGAGCTTAAATGGTCCTGTTACAGCTGTGTGCACAGACCAGCACCTGCAGAGAAGTGCTCATGGGATTTATCTGACCTTGGAGTGGGAAGTGATCCCTTCAGGGCTGCTCCAGTGCTGGTGAGCACCCTCCCTGCCCTGAGGGCTGTGTGGGTGCCTTATTCTGGAGAACAGGCCCTGCTGGCACTGCCTGCTGGTGTGGCACAGCTGGGGCTGTACAAGCACAGACGTAGAACTGGGATGTGATGCACATAAAATCTTCTTTGCCATTACTTCCTCACTTTGAAGTCGGAAGCATATTTTTTCGGCTCTAAATACTCCATTATTCCAGCAACTCAAAGCAAAAGATGACAGCAGGATGTGGCTGAAAGTGAAGACAACTTCTGGGAGGTCAGAAGTTGTGCAGTGGGACCTGGTTGCTTCAAGTCTCTAACAGGATTCTGTGTGTGGAACTGGGAAGCACCCAGGTCATCAGATGGGTTGACTTTGGTCAAAGCAAGTAAATAGCCTTTTCTGCTAAGAAAATGCTGAGTCAGAATTCCTGCTGCTGTGCCTTGGGAGGCTGATGGATGTGTGGACATCTTGGACGTACATTTTAAAGCTGAATTGCAGTGGCAATCTGGCCAGTCACACGCTGCTCCGTTTTCCAGTTGCTTACATCATTTCTTTTTTACCAAGATGAATTAGAAATAGAATGGGGACAAACTCATAGAGTCATCTTATGGCTGTTATAGATACACTGGCACAATCTGTTTTTTAATGTCCTTTTTTTGGGAAGAAAATTACAATAAGCCCAACTCAAACCCATAGACTTAATGTAGCTACTCTGTTACCCTGGTACAGTATATGCTGTTAAAGATAAATGCTCACCTGCTGGAATGATTCCAATAGCATCCAACTTGTCCTAGTGTCTTAGCTTATCAGTTATTTGAAAAACAAACAGAATGGAAGAAGCAAAAGCTCATGTCTCCTTTCTGTACCAACATGTCTTACTTGCAGGTGGACTCGTGGATGTTTTTTTTTAACTTTATTATTCGTTTTTTAAAAAAATGCCTGGTTTGCAATGACAATTCTTACTGTAACTGGTAAAAGCCTTCAAATAAAGGCCAGAAACTTTCTTGCTGTTGTATCATGTCACTGTTTAGTGTGACTGCTTGAGCACTCAGTCATCCATAGTCTGGTGGAATGTACTACAGGAACACACTCAGGAGTGGGAGTATGCTGCCAAGTTTAAGGCTGGAATCTGCTGCCCACAGGGGAAAGGTATTTTTTTTCCATTTTGATGTGTAAACTAGAGGGCTGTACCACAGATTGCAGGCCAGTCTGGTGGTGCACAGCCCGTGCCTCTATTCCTGTACTAGTGCAAGGAAAAGGTGATAATAACATGGGCTGTTACCACAGGGCTGGCACCAACCCAGGTTACTGCAGAGAAGGGGGAATTTGTGTCAGGGCTCCTGTGCTGTCAGGACAGCTGAGGAATGATAGATCTCTTAATGCAGAGACAGTGAGGAAAGATGGAGCCATTTCAGATTGACAACAAGCACTTCTGGTTCACGGGAATGTGGAATTACAGCAGATGGAGGCAAGTGCAGCCCTGTCACTGGTGATGCTCAGAGTGCAGGGGCAAAGTCCAAAGCATGATCTGCAGGAATGAACTGGTAAGTGAGATCTGCTGGGGTGAGATCTTGTGTCTGTGGCTGTTGGTTCCTCACTGAAATCCCATTTGGAGACCTAATGAGGTTGGAGTCAGTGGAAGGAAGGATGTTAAACGTGTGACCGGAGAACGTGGTAGGTGTGTATGGGAGTAGAAATTAGAGAATGTTGCAGTGATAAGGAAGGGGATGAATGCCTAAGAACAAAATCATGCCATGGAATGGGACAGGGAAAACAGAAGGTGTCTGATGTGGGAGAACACCCCTAAGGAAGTGAAGGACAAGTGCACTGATCTGTGGCTGAAGAGGAATGCTGGCTGCACAGGTACTGGGTAGGACTGTGTGGTCAGGTAACTGTGCTGCAGGAAAGGAGCTGGGTTTCATACAGGCAAAGGCCAGCCAAAGAAAAGGGAAAACAAATGGTGTGGAACAATACCTGGCAGAGCGTGGACATGTGAGCAATCCAAGCTGGGAATATGTGATGTTGGTCGAACTGTAAAAATAGGGTTCGTGGCCTATTTGAAAACTGCAGACAGTGAACAGAAACTAGTATGTGCAAAAAAGGGCTGAGTACGTGCAGAAGGGAGGAACTGGCCTTAGCAGCACTGATAGCAGGATACGGATGGTCTCCGAGAACGACGATAATAAGATGCTGAAGCAGAAACTCAAGGACTTTCTCAGCAGTGTGTGAATAGTCACAGTTACCAATTCGGGGGGTCTTATGGTGTGTATGTAATGTTAGAATCCACCAATCAGCACATGGCGAGATGTGCATACACCCCTAAAAGCTACCAATCAAAGATGCTTTTAGGACACGTGATTAGTTTAAGAAACATACTTAAAGACTGGCTTTGTAAAAAATAAATGGTCACCACTTTGATCACATTGATCTGTGTGTTGTCCGTTCTTTGAGCTCCCACAAAATGGGGTTTCTCTTTTGAGTAACACCTGTTAAGAATCAGACTCTGGAAGGAATTGTCTTTCTGAGGGTACGCACACTTAAACCGTCCTTAAGGCAATCTTCACCTTCCTAAAAAGTGTTTCTTTTTAGTAAGGAACAAAGTTAAGCCTAACTTCTGAAACTTTCTAAGGCCAAAAAGGAAGTTTACAGAAGGTAACACCAGCTTTGAGGAGGCAAAGGTCACTCTGTAAAAATGGCTTTTTTCTCTTTTTCAACACAGCTGGCTGGCTTTTTGAATTGTAACCTTTAAATAATATATTTAACATGGATATATATATAATTATATGTCTAAACATTTATTTAAACAATGTATAAATATTGAAACAATATGACAAAATATAGTAATATTAAATATATATAGCTATGTTTTAGACATTTATTTATATATGAGTATATATTTATATGTAAAAAATGCTTTTGTCTGACCTGTCAGAACAGTAGACACATGAAGTGGTGTAATTTTTGTTTTAAAGTCCAACAGATGTTTTGCAGACATTTTCCTCTTGAAAATATTTCATAAAATGGTTGCCTGTCAATCTTCTCGTAGAGCTCTGACTCTGATTTTGTCCCCAGGGGATGCATAAGGATGAATGGACATTCAGGAGGCATTAAATCTCAGAGGACAGGATGGATATAAATCACAACATGTCCAAAGCTCTGCAGGTTGATATTTATGAAGTGATGAGTAGATGAGGTTAAAATGAAGGATGGTGGAGGTGGGTCTGTTTTCAAGACTTGAAAACAAATCTGTGTTTAATCTTTCCTCTCAAGAAAGGGCTTTCTGTGAGATTGAGGAGGGAAATAGCCAGACAGGTTTGTGGCAGTGGCCATCTGGTTGATGCTGAAGCTCCACAGCAGCCCCACGCAGAGGCTGAGACGTGGGGCAGTCACCCTGTGAGCTGCAGACGTACAGGAAGGTGGGAACAGATGAAATATGCTGCTACAAGAGTGAGTAGCACCACAGCAAGTGACAACCATCTTGCTCTGACACAGTGCTGAAAGATGGGACATGAAGAACTGGTGGTAACTGGTTTCCTTCTGTGTCAGGTAATGCTGATCTGTCTGAGCTGTGCTTACAGAGCTGTTAGTGGGGCTACCTGGCATGGTAAAGCTTTGCAAGCAGAGGACATTTCTTGAGTGTCAGAAATAGTGACCTTGTGAAAACCACAGAATTGTTCAGGTTGAAAAAGCCTTCTAAGATCATCGAGTCTGATCCCAGCAATGCCAAGGCCACCACTGAACCACGTCCCCAAGTGCCACATCTACATGTCTTTTTAAATCCCCCCGGGGATGGTTACTCCACCACTGTCCTGGGTTGCCTGTTCCAAGGCTTAACAGCACTTTCAGAGAAGAAATTTTCCCTAATATCCAACCTATACTTCCCCTGGCACTTGAGGCACTTATTACAGTGCATTTACTGTACTGCAACTGTTCCTCCCTTGATGAGATCCTGTGTGCCATAAAAGCTCCACATGATCCCTTTGGGAATCAGACTGCTTTTCAGCATAGGAAATTTTCAGACAAATGTCAGAGACAGCCTTTAACAGGTACTTTCCATGCCCAACAAGTGGAAGATACTATTTCTGATCACTTAAAACAACAAACTGTCTGGGAAACATCTCTGGAAATACTTGATGAAATCAATTCCCTCATCTCCTAATTTATATGCTTCTTATGAAAAATGTTCCTTTGCTTCTTCCTTCAGATATTCAACATTTAAAGGCAATTACATTCGTGCTAGAGGTTTCCAATAGTAAGGCAAGATAACAGCAGCAAGTTGTGATTCTCTTTTGATCAATTTAAAAAAGTTTTGATTAGTGAGTGATAATATCAATGCAATTTTAATACTTCAGAGTTAAGTAGTGGTTTGTTCTATGTGCCAAATCATGTGCAGATACATGTGTAAACTGAGGAGAAGCATGTCCACATAGTCAATTTAAAATAACTGTGTGCCATACCTGTGCAGGTGTGTAATGGCCATGAACTGCGCCATTCAGGTTTCCAATAAATGTGTTCACTGGTTTGGAAACCTGCAAGTTGCTGCAGGGTTCTTTTGGGGTTCATCTTTTACTACATCTATAACAGCCTGCCATGTTTATGACCTTTTTTCTCAGTTATGAATTACCAGGTTGAGTCTAGGCCTGAATTTGCAAGGCTTATTTTCACAGGTTTGAGTGAGTTCTGCAGGCAGTGAAAGAAATTATAGATAATATTAACAATATTATTAACAATAGAGAGATCAATGACACATTCTAAAGGCTGACATTGACTGTGATGCTTCACAGCCTAGGCAATGACACTGTCCTCTGGGATGAAAGATGAGGGTGAAGGAAGAAGAAGCAGCAGTTGCAAAAGTAATTTCCTGATTTATTAAAAAAAAAGGAAGGAAGAAAGAAAGGGAGCACCATTTGTTACTGGTGGTAGACAGTGTTTATTTTCATAGCCATCTTCCATAGTTCCTCTCTGTCAGCACCACAGATCCCTTTGATAATGTGCACATGACATCACTGTCTGTCCTGCAGGAAGGATCTGGACTATGTGTGACCCAAATTCAGTGATCCCATGCCGGAGAGCTCTCCAAAATGCCCAAAAAAGCAATCTGACTGTAGGGTATTTCTGAGGCCCAATCCTATGTTTAGAGTTGTTTCCAATTAACTGGTTCTCCTGTGCTGGCCTGGAAAGTGTGTGCTCCTTAAGCATTCATTTTTCCATCAAATAGAAAGCATGAGCATCCTCCCTGATGGAATTGGCTTAATAAACCCGTCCCTCGTTTAAGAAAGTTCAGTATAAAGTAACAGATTTGGTGATAAATGGCTCCTTTAAATGTGACCTCTTTTGGGTTTAATCAGTGTGGTTTAGCTGTTGTATGCAAAACCATGAGAGTAGTAGATTGTGCCTGTTACAAAGGCAAACCAGGATATGAGTTATGACAGCTATTCTCCTTCATGGGTTTTGGATTTACAGAAGTAAAATGGCTTATTCAGAAAGGTTAAAAGAACCGAACTTAATCCAACCTGAAGAGAGTCTGCACCGAGGCTGGTGGAGACTAAAGTTGGAAGAGGCTGTTGCAAAAAAAAGTCTGCCCATGTCCATGGTGAAACAAAGTCATGGAATTAAGTTCTGCATTAGACATTTCCTATCTAATACTAAAAGGCAGGGCAGGAGTAGAGCATGAACTTCTAAGGAAAAAGCAAAAGTTTGTCAGATATATTCCTGAAGGATAAAACTCTGCTGTAGGCAGGTGTTGGGTTGCATCTCTTTTCTGCTCTGAGGTCCCTCTACTTCCATTCTTGATTCTTTGCTTCAAAAAAACCAAGCATTTCAGATTTTCTGGGGATTACAGAGGCTTTCAGTGAAGGGAAATACAATGAACTTAGTGTGTATGGTTGCCTTTTCATCAAAGCACAGTGTTCCTTCTCCTACTTCATCCCAGTCCCAGCTTTTTCCTTTGCCTTGCACCTCTCTCCTTCATCCAGAGTGTAACCCTTCCAGGTGACTTCAGGGTTAGCAAACCTGGGTGCTGAGACAGCAGGGACAGAGCAGTGTCACAAGGTGATGGGAATGAGCATGAATTGATGGCTGAAGATGTCAAAGAGAAATATTCTTCCTTTGTATTGCTGCTTTTTAGAGAGTGTGAAATGGAGAACAATTTTTCACTTAAGGAATATTTTTCATTACCTTCCCAGAAGGGTATGTTTAAACAGGAGCATCTCATCCCAGCTCAGGTTCCTGCTGGCTGAGTGATGTGTTCTAGACTGAGCACAAGGTCATGAGTCGAGGCTGAATTCTGGAGAGGTGCAATTGAACCCTTGGTTCCTGTTTTTCTCCGTTTTGGCATTACTGAGCTTCAAGCAAACTTGGTTGGTGGGATTTTTCTTGAACTTTTATCTAAAGGTTGTTGTGGCTAAAAGACATTTGACTTGCAGCTCTTTTGGGACAGAGTTCATCTGAGAGCAGAGGAACAAGGAAGCCCATTTGTCACTTTGGGTGACAGTGTAGTGTAGAGAGGCAGATGGTGGCAGCCTTTGCCTGAATTCTGAAAACAACCTGTTTTTTCTCTGCAGCTTGGAGAGATTAATCAAGGGCTGCATTGAAAGGTGTGGGTCTGAACAATGTGGATTTGCTGGATGAAACTATTGCTCCATCCCTGGAAGTGTTCAAGGGCAGGTTGGACAGGGTTTGGAGCAGCCTGGTCTAGTGTAAGGTGACCCTGCCTACAGCAGGGTGTTGGAATGAGATGAGCTTTAAGGTCCCTTCCAAACCAAACCGTTCTGTGATTCTGTGCCACTTACAAAAATTGATGCCTGTTCTGGGGCTGTGCACAGTGGAAGTCAAAGAATTTTACCTCTGTCAGTCTGTTTGTGATTTGGGGATGTTACCAGCACCTCTAATACTGTGCATGCTTGTTGAAATGGCTTTGAGTGCCTGAGGTTAAAAGCATGTAAAGCCATGGTGCCATCAGCGTGTCATTAGTCCTCTGTCATGGGATCTCTCTCTGCAGACCTGGCACCAAATTCCTTGATATCTGTGACAACAAATGTGTTGGGATCTCTTCCCTTGCTGAGGGGACAGCTGTGCCATGGCCTTGGATTACGGGTGGGATGCTGTTCCAAAGGGGTAAATGCCTCCTGTACACCAGGGGTCCCTGGGAGGGTGTAAACCAGTGCCCTGGTTGCATTCCCTGGTGTAAAGCGATTCTTGCAGCTCCTTGGAACTCTGCTCCCAGCACTCAGAGATGATTCTGCTGTGGTGGGGGAACTTTTGTATTCAGCTCATGGGACTGAGCTCCCCACTGAGCGTGTTGGCATGTCCAGGTGGCTGCTGTTTGCAAAGTGGTCAGAATGGTAAATTCCAGGTAATCACTGATTTCTTACTCATTGGTTATTTCAGGTCCCCCCACATTTCTCATCCATGCTGCTCAAGTAGTAAGGCCTTTTTATTTTTTATTTAATGTTTTGCTACTCACTACTAAATGGTATGTGGAGACAATTAAACATCACTGCTGCCATTTTAGAGGTATTTGTAACTACTTGTACCTCTCTCCCAGTAATGCATTTGTCTCCTGCCAGGAGACAATCTCTGAAATTCTCTCCAAGAATTTTGGACTTTGAAGACCTCAGAGCCTTTTCTGTAAGACAGTGCAGCACACTGCTGTTGTGGCCATGTCTCAAATGGGCAGTGCTGGTGCTGCCTCGGGAGGCTTGTGGGTCCTCACACAGCTTTTGGTCGCTGGGCTATAGTGCAGAATCCTGGGGGAATGTTGCTGCTTTTTTTTGCAGTTAAGATACACTTGTGGCCTTTCCTCAGTGCCAGTGATGCACCTTCTGTCCTGTCTGCCCCGAACCACAGTTAGGCACAGAAATGCTTTATCTTCCCTATATTTATTTGGCTTTTTATTGTTGTTTTCCTTTCTCCACCTTCTGTGGCCAGTCCCCTCCATTCTCCCCTGTTTTCTGCTTCCCCTCAGACTCACACTGGACTGTATGTGTTCCACTGGACAATCTTGAAGAAGCAAAAGCAGTGGAATAGACTGAATGGACTCCTCTCTCCTCCCTCAAAATCAAGATGTTTGCAGTAACACACATTGAGGCTCAAACCACAGTGTCATTAAGTGAGATCCTTCCTCTTTTGTAGGCACTCCTTGGGAACTGGTGTCACCAGATAAAGTTCATTCCTGAGTTCAAGCTTGTTACCTCCTGCTCAGCCACTGATAAGAGCTGCAGCACTTCCTTCCCTCTTATTAAAATCATACAGGCAGGCTGTGGTAGGACAGGTCTTTGGATCTGGGATTTCTACATTGTGCAATGGTAACAGGCCATGCTGCTGGGATTTTAACATTATCTTTCTTACAAGTAAAACATACCTGTGCCACCCTCGATGTACTGGGAAACAGTGGGAGGGTGGTTTATAGCTTGACATTTGTTCTGTTTTGGGGTTTTTTATCCTTTCTTAGAGGTAGGCTGACAGTGAGTTTGAGTGGAGCTGAGGAAGCCTGGCTGGGAGGGTGAGCCTGGGCAGGTGTGGGTGTCTGCAGGGAGATGGGGTGAGGTACTGGAGGAAGCTGGGTCACCACTCAGAGAGAAGGGGGATTGTACTGAATGGGTGCATTTGGTATTTTTTTCCTAAATGAGTGGAGCAGGACAGAGCCAAGGAGAAGGGCTAGTTCAGCAGGGATGCATGAGGTCACCTTGCTCACCTGCATGCATTGGTCTTCCTGGTCAGTCCCTTTCTCAGTATTCCAGTTTACCATCTAGTTATATTTCTCTGCCTTTTCTTACAAATATTACTCAACTTTCTCACCATTTAAATTTCCCTTTTTCTTCCCACCTCTTTCTTTTTTTAGTTCGCACTCCTTGATTGTGTCTCTATTTGCATCTCATTTCTGTTTCTCACTTTTCCCCTCTCTGACTCTGCATTCTACCATCCCCCCTCTCTGCTTTCCTGGTGCCTTTAGCCAGGCAGCCATCCACCAGCTCCCAAATGCTGGTGGGGTTCAGCAGAGAGTCCCATGGCTGCTGTTCGGCAGACTGGAGATTGCCCGAAGAGGGTTCTGTATCTGGGCTGCTATAAAGTTGGGAGACATCTGACCTATTTTTTATCTACAGCTGTATTGTTTGTGCTGTTTTCCTGAGCCTCAGCAATTGCTGTTTCCTCCCTGTTTTCCCTTTTTGGGATGTGCTGTGCTGTTCAGCAGCACAGGCTGAACGTCTGCCTGGGAATTGGGGTTCTCTGCAACAGGGGGTTCAAACAATTTGGCAATAATAAAAGATGTGAATATAAAATTACTGCTTCCAAGACTCCAAAGTCCCCATTGCTGGCACCTGGGCTCCAAAACAGCTGGATTTGATGTTGGTGTTTAGGGTAACATTGAGTCCTCTGTGGCTGTCATGCTTTTTCAATCTGTAGATTTTGTGTTATCTTACTAAAAAAAAAAATCCTTCTCATGTGTCTTCTCTGGTATCTCTAGACAAACTCAAGAGAAACAGTGTGGGCATGTGGAGGCTGCTCTGCATGTGGGCTCGTTGCCTTTCTCCCTGAGAAAGTAATTTCTCTGTGCTGCCAAACTTGTGGTTTTCAAACCCACAGCTCCTGGTTGTCCCTCGATGTGCAGGATTGAGCTCGAGGTCGTAACACTCTGTCTCTGCCTAAAACCAGCTTCTTTTGCTCTGCTGAATGGATTTAATGATTTTTCTGCTTGTGGCTGTAGCAGAAAAGGATTTCCACCAGGTGGTAATGTTGGGCTTTGGTTTGTGCTGTAACCAGCCTGGGGTTTGTGTATGGCTTTCAGGGAAGGATTTATAAGGTAGGATTAACCTGGGTCATCTCTGCGGAATTTTTTTGGTTTGTTTAGTTATTTGCACAGAAGCTTTGCATTTGAGGGAATTTCAGCCCATGAGTGGATTGCAAATTCTTGACTACTTACAAATACTCAGAATTTTGTTGTTTAAATTGTTTCTTTGGAGGCCTGTTGCTACTGTTAATCTATGTGTGGATTCTTTCAAACCATGGTTGGTTTATGTTAATTTTTTCAGGAACTGAGTAAACCTGGGATGGTGCTGCAGTGCCAGAGCTGCTCCTCAGCCATCCCTCCCGTGTGCTCCATGGCAAGGGAATGGAGAAGGTCAGGTCAAAAGAGATTCCTCTTAGAAATGCTTTTTCTGTTTGCAAAGCAGTTTTCTCTTGTACAGGGAGAGAGTAATTTCCAGGCATTTTGGTAACATGGCTAAGTTATGAGCTTCTTGTCTGGGTCTGTTTTTAAAGCCGGTGATCTCCCTGCTCAGGGGGATATCCAGGACCTGCAAACCAGAGAAATCCCCCATCCCTCCTATCAGAACACCCCTTTTCTCCTGGTCATTCCCATTCCTTGGCAGGTTATGGTGAGCAGCTGCTCCAGGCTAGCAAGTCTCTGCAATCACCACCACTTACACTATGGGTTTGTTTTTTTTATTAGGACTCACTGATTTTAGGTTGTAAATCACTGACTTGCCAGAGCCCAGTCCTGACTGCTGTGCTGTCCATGAGGTTGTAGAGAAGCAGTTGCGCTCGACCTCTTCTTCCTGGATCTTCCTGCTTGCAGAAAGAGCACGTGGTGCATCCCTCTCCTGAGCTGCCCTCTCTACAACTTCTCTGCTGCCTTTGCTGTGTGGATCATGAGATCATGCATCTTTGTCTTTTCTTCTACTTGCAGTCCTTATTGGCTTCCAAAATCTTACTACCTCCCTCTACAAAAAGAGATTTACTCTTCCTCCCTTCTTCCTCAAAAGGAGTGAAGGGACCAGCTCTGTGCCAGGTTTCTCTGGTTTTCCTTTTGGGAGCAGAGTGAAGGATTTGCATTGCAGTTGCATGTAGCACTGGCTTTGCATGTTTTACCTGGATGTGGATCTAATTGACTGAGCTTCGCTGTCTAAATCTCTTTAGGTCAAGAATTTCTGCCTGTGACCACTACAGAGGTTCAAAGTTTAGATACTTTTATAAATGTCTTTCCTCTGTTCTTTTCTTTGTCTTGTTTCCTTTTTACTTCATATCTCCTCTTTAATATTCTCAGACTTTCCTATAACTATACCTTTGCCTTTTGTGCCCTCTTTATTTGCCCTGGCACACACAGACCTGTCCCACACAGCCTTGGCTGAGGATCTGCTCTGTGGCTCATGCTCCACTGTCATTGTCATGCAGAACTGGATATTTTCCCTGCTCATAGGCCATCAGTGATTGCTTTAGAGAAAGGCATCCTCTGTTTTGATAGTTCCCCAGAGATTAATTTATTGGCAAGACACCATAAAAGTTCTTTTTTCTCCATTCTGCAGCTGAAATTGTACGTGCTCATAGTGGCTATTATTTCTGACACTTGCTGTTTTATTAGTGATATTGAGATTTGTGTCTTAATCAGCTGGTTGGTGCTGGTCAGCATTCATGGCTGTAATGCTCTAGTAGGAGGGTGGAATTGTGATAAGATTGATAGGAAATTCTGCAAAGTCTGCCGTATTAAGCCTATATTCTGTCAGGCTTCTTTTGTAACCTTAAAAATAATTAAGCAGCCTTCATGCAATCAGTTTCTCTGCCTCCTGTTTCCCTTTCTTTTTTGGCCTTGTGATGTTTGTTGCATGTTAATGTGATTTTACTGGGCTGTACTTGATGGGTCATTTTTGTCTGCAAATAATTCCTGGCAGGAATATGTTGATGGATCACTGTCCTGTTGCTGATGCTGGTTCTAGTACAGTAAGCAACTTCATGTGTCCCACCTTCCTAGTGAGAGAAGGACATGGGTGAGAGCAGAAATCCTTCTCAGTGTGCCTGCAAGGAGATAATGATTTAGGCTCTGCACGACCAGTATTTTGGTATGTGCTCAGCTTTAATGGCCTCTCCTTCCTCACACGGCACTGCAGATGCCCTTAAGGCATTGTTTGCTTTCTCCTTTAAAATTGTTACAGAGCCTCCAATCCCAACAAGCTGTATTTACTGACCTCCTAATCCAGTTATCGTGCCACTACACCTGTCTGATGGCTATCACAGCCTGACTCCAGCAAGAGCCAGCAATGGGTTTGCTCTTTGTCCACATTTATGGATTTGCATAATGAATAGTTCAGAAGTCATAAAGAGCTGGTGTGTAGCTGATGGGATCTGAGTGGCCTCTCTCCTCCTGGGGACAGCTCACCTGAGCTCCAGCCTCATGATCTGTCAGGGATGCCAAGACGTTTCTTATTAACCTCCGAGTGAGGTGCATGTTTTCCAGCACGGGAAGTGTGAGCTGATCTCCAGATGGGATCAGGTCTGTGGTGACATCACTCCAGTTCTGATGGCACAGGCATTTCCCAGGCCTGGGTGTGCACAGACACCTCCTCCTTCCCTCACTGAGTTGTTGCCAGTTCTGATGAAAGCTTTTGTTGATTGAGACACTCAATGACACATTGTCCAGCTCATCAAATAACACTTACGCTTACTTAGGAGATTTTTTTTTAAGTTAAGTTTGTTTCTCATCAGCGCTAATTAACACATGGAGATGGTCTTTGCTATACCATGCTTTATCACTGCTTTGCAGTCCAGGCTGTCTCTGGCTTTCCCTGGGCTGGGACAACAGTGAGTGTTTCAGAGGTATTACAGTTTTGGAGAAGTGCCCATTAGAAAGTAGTTGGGGAGTGATGGGAAAGCTATCCAAATAAAGCCAGTATACATATTAATAGTGTTCCAGCAGTAAAAAACAAGCAGAATTAAATGGACCATGTTTTCAAGAAATATTCTGGCTTCTAGCAGACTGAAACATGAGCTAAATCTACTCACTTGCACGTCATAACATAAACAGCTTGATGTGGAACAAATCTCCTGCCACATCAACAGAACAAATTTAGATTAAAGCTCTGATCATGACTCAGTGCTCTGATTTACATGTTGATGCTCAGAATCTCTTCTATCTGTCAGCACCTGAGTGGGGTTGTTTACAAATGCATTATGCTCTTTGCCCTAAGTTTCCCAAAGCAGTTGATTTTGAGGGAATAGGAGGAATTTCACCTTCTTGGGATTCTAATGGATATTGCTTGGAAGTGGACCTTATCCTGTGCTGAGCTGATGGCTTTGTCTAGTTCACAGTGGAGCCATTAGAAGATGATTCCAATGGAAATGCTGCAGCCATCCTGCCAGGAGTGTTCCTAAACAAGTGATTCTACTCTTCCAAGTGCTTCTAATGGTGGATGCTGTTCCTCTTGGTGCTCTTGGAGCCAATGAATGGTATTAAATATAGCATACTGAAAGATATTAAAAAACAATAGAGACTTTCATGATGAACCATGACTCATTTCCATGGGTCAGACAGTTACTGAAAATCCAGAGGAATGCATGAGAAATATGCAGAAGAAACAGAAAGTTTTTGTGTGAGCTGCAAGTGCAGCTGATGAGAGGAACATGTGCTGGATGGGCTCACACAGCCAGGCTTTGGTGGCGCCTCAAGGTGCTGGAGGGAATCCCATTTCCTGTTTTCCTTTTGCAGAGTCTTGGCATCTGCTTTCCTTGTCATGAAACAGCCCAAAGGAGAAGACACTGCCCAAGCCAAAAGACATCAGGCAGCATCATTCTGGGCTTTGAGTAAGAGCTGGAGCAAAGTCAGGCTTGATCCAAACTCTGCTCACTGTCTAAGCACTGTTGCTGCTTCTCTGTGAATTCTATTCCCAAGAAAAATATTCTTTCAGAAGTGAGGAAGCATCCCCTCCTGATAGCCATGCATCCCTCTTTCTGCCTTGTCTTGGACAGCAGTGTAACTTTCTAATTCTGGTTATTTTATATCTTAGTAAAGTTGCAGCAGAATCTGTCTTTGCATGACATTCTCTTCTTGAAAAGAAGTAATGCCCCTCAAGAAGTGCTGTCAGACTTCAAACACGTCGAATGTACTTCAGATAAAAGCAGGACTGTGATGGTCCATGGGGTGTGATTTGAAGTGTGGGAGCTTTAGGAATGTGATGATGTTTCTGACATTTGCAGACAACCTCACCAGCAGAAGGTGAAAATGTCAAGATAAGAGCTGATTCTCTCAAGACTCAGAGAGATGCTGCTAAAATTTTAAGTTTTAGCAAAAAACAAAATGAGCAAAACTGGAAGAAAGATCTGAGGAGTGAGGCAGCAGCTGTACAAAAGGTGAGAAGTGTTGGTCCTGTGCTGAAGCCCACATGCCGGACACAAAGGAAGGAGAGCAGACAGTACATGAGTCACTGTGTCCTCACTTCTAGGTGTTTTTACAACAGAAATGTGAGTAAAATCTGATATGAACATCCTTATCCCCAGTGCTGAGGAAGGCTGCAGTTGTGCTTCATCAGTGGATGAGGAAGGAGGGCTGCTGGGCAGGCTCTGAGCAGAGCACAGGGGAGCTCAGGTGCCCAGACTGCAGCTATGGGTGCTCATGTCTGGATCTTCCTGCCTGGACATTAAGAAGAATTAGAGTATCTTCAGGACACAATTAAACTCCAATGCTTGATGGTACTGAAATCAGAAATATGGTTCAGGAGGGTCCTGACTTTACATCAGTAAATCTCTAAATGAGACCTTGCTCAGCTGATCCATGCTGTGCCTGAGAGTTATAGATATTGGTCTAATATTTGCTGTGAACTCCTGAACTCTACAATTGCTTTTTATTGCTGTCTACATCCCTGAAGCAATGAAAGTCTCTCCCCTCTTTTCTTCTTTTTCTTCCTTTTTTCCCCCCCTCCAATAACTTTCTTGCAGTTTCTTAAAGTTGCAGAGGGTAAACTGACAAGAACTCTCACAAATTGTTGAGTCCTTAGTGAAAATCTTCATGAATTAATTTTATTTTATCTGTTCAGCAGATTGCCAGTGGTTGGATTTCATCCCTGGTCCCTTTAGAGCTCCTGAGCTCTTGGAGGGTTATTTGAAGAACATTTCTCATGTTTTGTATATAGAAAGTCTCAGGCTTATCATTACTTCAGCAGCAGCTGCAGTGTCAGGCAGTGGAAGCTCTTGGGGAGATAGGCAGGTAGAGCTCTATGGAAAAATCACCTGTTAATATGAGCTGGCCTTTTGTGGAGTAGGACCTTGATTCTGTGGCAGAATAATCTCACCTGAGCAGATATTTACCTTCCAGTGTTTTCTTAGCTGCTATGATCGGGTTTATAATTTACTTATGGTTTGTTTGTACTCCATATATTCTTATTTGCAAGTGGATGAGGCTCCTACTAAAAGGGTTTAATTCTTAAACTTTTGTACTCTTTGGTCATTTGTGGTTACTGAGGAACAGAAATGGAGTCCAGGTGAAGTGCCAGCAGGTCCAGGGCTTCTGCAGACACTGGAAGGGTTGAAATGAGGCAAGGATAGGATCAGCCAGTGGCTCTGAAGGGTCCCTGATAGATCTTACAGTAGGCTTTAAAAATAAAAAGAACACATAATTATTTATCTCTGTTTATTTTTAATTGCTGTGTCCCCAAAGAGTTAATTATTTTGGCCTGTAGCTTTTGATCTCCTAAGATCTTGCAAGATCTGTGCTCTTGAGCAAACATTTGTATTCAGCATAATTTTAGGGGCAGACACTTAAATTTCAGATATATAGCAAATAAAAATTAACTTCAGCCTGGCCAAACTGCAATTAAGATCAGTGTGAAGATGCTGCAATTCTTGTCACCTCATGCCACTTTTGACCAGGAATATTTACAGCCAGTAAACATGAAGATGTTTACAATAATTGCAACGATCAGTGAATGTACCTGGACCTGGCTCCAGAGCCCAGGGTGCAGGTGTGGAGCAGGTTTCTGGAGCTCCCACCACCAGCAGACCATTCCCAGATGTACCCTTTGCAGGATGCCAGCACCATTGGGCAGGAGCCACCACAGCTTTGCCCTGCCTTGGCTGGGCTTTGGGGTGCCTGATGTGAGTGTGCCTTTCCCAGTGAAAGCAGAAACGTTTCTTGAAACAGATAATTTAAAAACACTAATGATAAAAACCAAGATCATGGAGAACTGGCTGAGCAGGTTGCTCAGAGCTGACAAACTGTGTGAATATGTTGCTGCCTCTTGTCTGAGAGGAAAATCTGTTGGGGGCAGATGGAGGATTGCTTGAAAGGGCAGGGATGTGAAAGCAGGAAGAGGACTCAAAAGCTTTGTTACTTTTATCAAAGAGTACACTGTCTTTTGTATAGTCTTCTCTGGCTGTGTCTCTCCTTTTTGGTCCTGTGGCATTGCAGGTGTTGAGGGTGGTTGTCTGCCACAGCTCCATCCTGTGGCACTGGCTCTGGAGCAGGTTGAGGCCACAGGCTCTAAGGGATGATACCCACAGGTGAGACTCAGAGCAGTGGGGACCAGACCTGGCCAGATACATTTGTACAGGGGAGCAGCTGGTGCAAAGTGCAGATACACCATTTATACAGGCTCACCATCCTTCCTCTGAGCACTTGATCCTTAGAACACTGGCAGTTTGTTATTTTTATTGCCTAGAATGCCAAGCAGCTGCCTGTCAGCAGCTCTGATTAGAGGAAGGTGGGATGTTGGGTGCTGTTCTGCTAATGCCTGCAGGATGCTGAGGCTTTGGGGTGAGAGTGACCCTCAGCAAGAGATACTGAGGGGCTGGTGGCCCTAATTGCCAAGGACACTGTCATGTTCACAGGCATTATTGGGTAATTATACTTAGTAGACCATAGGGAATAATTAGGAAAGCTAAAACATGTGGCAGCTTCCACTACATCATTGAAGTGAGCACCAGCAAGGCTAGGCTTGCAGCTTAAAAAGGGTTAGAGCAAGGGAAGGGGGAGCAGCTTCCCCAGCAAGGCACAGAGGGGCAGCTTTTGAGGGGGCAGATGTTACCCTGTCATCTGTGACCTGACATGACCCAAGTCATCTGTGTGGTTGTAAGGAAACAAAAGGATGCCTCTAAATGCTTTTAACAAGATATTGATGTTGCTTTTTTTATTCTAAGCCTGAGCTTTACTGCATTTGTTGAGCACAAAGGTAAACACAAGTGGTGGAACTATGATGTGTGTTGTACATAGTGCCTTGGTGTTTCAGTAATTCGTTTTTATTTGCTTATTTTACTGGGAGAGGGCAGGACATTGGCTGGGTGGTGCAGCCAGAGAGGTCTTCAGGTGACCTCAGTGCAGGTGCATTTGTCTGGGGGAAGAGAGGCCCAAGAGGTGCCTGTGGGGAGGTACATTAATTCATGGCCTTTGTATTCTACTCTTCCTAACATTTTAGGATGTTTTTCTGACCTTTTGTACTCCTTAGTTTTTGTGCTGTGGGGCTCTTTTTATCCAGGTCCCAATTCATCTTCTCTGAACTAAGCATATTTTTCTCATCATTAGAGATAAGAGTAAAGCAGCAACAAGGCAAGGTCTTTAGTATTTTATGACATTAGCAGTATTTATGATGAATGCTAAGTACATAATGATCTTTCCTTAGTGATTTGGGGAATAGAGAATAGTAACAGCACAAGATGCAACACCTGCACAGAGAAGCACGGTAGGTTAGTTTTCCAAGGCACACCCAAAATGTCTGATGGCTGCTGTGTGAGCAGCTCCTGCCAAGGCTGGATTTTGGAGTAGGTGTCTGAGGGAAGAACCTATGGCTTCTGCCCTCAAGGGAGTGTTCTCTGTACAGACCAGAGTGTGTTAAGTAAAACCAGAGATGCATGCTATTTAAAAGTCTACTTCAAATAGCAACTTGCAATGGCCTTATAAACGATTTCAGTCCCTGAAATCGCTGACACTGGGTGTATTATTCTAGAGAAAAGTTGGGATCCAGCTGTTGTGTAGGACCTTAGGTACACACACTGAGAGTGCTGGTGGTGAGGCTGTCAGCTGGGATCTCCCCAGGTCTGGAGCCTGGGTTCAGCTCTCAGCAAGGATTGGGACCAGTCTTTTGGCTGTGATCTTGGCTGGCCAGGAGGGCCCTGAAACAGAGCCTGCTGTGCTTTGTTTGCTCCCTGCTCATGGGAGAAGAGCAAGGTCTGTCTGCTTACTGAGGCTGCCCTCTCATGAGGACATTAAATTGGGTCCAAATTGTCTCCTGATGATCAGCTCTCTTATTTCTCTGATTGTTCTTGTCTGCTAATGGTTTGTTTTGTGCCACAGTAGTTTAATTTTGTCTGCAGCAGTATTGGTGCAAGTGTGGAAGCACGTTAAGCAACAACATCCTGCCTGTTACAAGCCAAGGCACAGCTCGTTTCTGATGACTTTCCTTGGGCCATGAGTAGGACAAAAGGGATTTTTCTCTCTGCTCCGTGACATAGAAATGGAGCACTTGCTCCTGAGACACATTTTGTAAACTCCTGCTGCTGAAACAGGGCAGGACTCTGGTTTATCACCCTGTCCATTAACTTGTCACCTGCCTGGGGCTGCAGCAGGCGAGGCCCTGTGGGAGCAGGGTGAGCTTTAGGTGCATCACACCTTGAACCCTCCAAGAGCACTCTGTGCTCCTCTCTGTGCCCTCCTGCTCTGCAGCAGGAGGAGATCTCTGCTCCGTCCTGCACTGCTAATGAATACCAGCATCTCTGAAACGATGTGTGACAGCACAGGTGAGAACCTGCTGCCTCTAAAGGAAAAACAATTAGGCCTGGGTTTTCCCCTGCCTTAAGCTTAAATCTCTCAGTCTAGAATGCAGTAACATTGTCATGTTTCTATCTGCTTCTCCATTGGGCATAGGAGTTGCGGTACCACAGAAATTTTAAGTGATGCTGCTCCCTTCTCAGGGTCCTTGTGCCCCCAGTGATGCTGGTGGGGAGGTGCCCTGGTGCTTTCCTGGTCTGTTGGGGTGTTCGTTATGGGCTGTAACGCTGTGGGCACCTCGTTTGCAATGTGCCTCTTCCAGCTGCACACACATCTTTCATCAGCTTCGGGACAGAGCACACCATGGTGGGAATGTTCATGAATTATGTAGATAAGTTACTCTATTTTTGAATGCTGACCTAAATGTATGAGAAGGGAAAAACTTATGGAAAAGGGAAAGGAGGAAGAAATGGATAAAGTTCTTTATATAGACATCTATAAATAAAATGTCCTCTGATGTCTCCATCCAGATGTGTGAACAGATAATTGTGGCAATACTGGAGCTCAGGCATGTAAAATTTAGCTTTCCTCCTAAATTGTCTCCTTGTTTTCCCTTGAATGAGTTGTTGGCTGATATTCCTGATTTGTTTTTGTCTGTAAATTGCTGAATCCCTGTTACCTAAATATAAATTTGAGATGAGCTATAAAATGTTTGCAGATATGGCCTGTGTATCATCTGTAGTGCATGCAGCCTTTAAAAGTTGATCAGAGGAGCTATGTTGATTGGGAGCCAAACCTTTTTTTTTTAAATTGGACTGAGGGTTTTTTAAACAAATGTCTTTTATATATCAAGTGAATTTGTTTTGACATCTAATTAAGTTAATTTAGGTGGTTTAGTGTAGTTCAGCAGCAGCTCAAAATCATAGTCTTCCACCTGGGCTGATATATTGATTCTGCTGGTGTTTCCTCCATAAATCTTCTGTTTCCCTGCAGCTGTAATTGCATTTGAGAAAGGGAAAAGCACGTGTGTGCCCAAGCCACCCGTAATTACTCCTCCGAAATGCCTCGGGAGGTAAATGTGAGCTCAGTGCCTGTCGTGAGGCTGAAGTTCCACAACAGTTTCTTGACAGTTTCAGCAGCACCCGTGTGAGAGCAGCTCACAGGGGCTGGGGCAAAGCAGTGACAGTGGCAGGACATCTTTCACACCAGCTTCTGCTAACGTGACAATGATGTGTAAAGACTTTCTAGCAGAAATCCCCTTCCTCTTAGATGACGTGGGGCAGGATTGCAGCAATGTATGCTTATGACTGTCCTAGAAGGTCATCTTTTGTTTTTCAGATGAACCTCCTTCAAGATCCCTTGGGAGCTTTTGTTCTGGTAATCAACTGCAAGTCCACAGGGATGTTTTCTTCCTTGATTGCTCCTTACTCAAATTCCAAATTACACAAGCCAAGAAGGGGTTTTGGTTGTGGCTTTGTTTCTTGTTTCCACCCTGCTCCCTTTTGGAGCAGTCCAAGAGCCTGTTCTTTGCTGGAGCAATTGCGTGTTTTATTTGTATTGATTCCTGGGCTGTTCGTGTGCCAAAGCAATGTTTATACATGTTGTATGAAGATGTGGTTGTCTGAGGGGCTGAACAGTAAAATTCCAAAGCTCTGATGCATGTTTCTGCCTACACCTGACCTGAGTCTGTTTATCTCCAGATGATGCACCAAATCCATCTGTTCTTTCACAATGGAATAAGATAATTTTACTAAGAATTGACTAAAGGCAGTATGTTGTCACTGGGGTAACGGTCCTGTGTTGTAACTGCACATCTGCTTTAGCAAATAAAAAAGAGATTTGTTAAATATCTGCACTGAACCTTTCTGGCACTTCCCTTCACCTTGTGTACTGCTTCTCTTGAAACTTCAGTGGGGAGGCTGGGCAGGCAAAGGGTGTGAGATCTTTGTGTTTGTTAATTCATAGAGTCTCAAAGCTGGAAAAATCCCAACACTCAGGATCTCAGGGCTGACACAGGGGTTTGGTGCCCCCCAGCACTCTGTCTCTGGGAGAGAGAGTGAATCTTACCTCATTCTCTGTCTCAGAGCAAACTGTTCTGGGAACGCTCATTTTCTAAAGGCTTTAAATCAAGTATTGGATGATGGAGCTGCCAGGATTTAAGTGATCTCCACCTCTGGACTGTCTGACCAGTCCATCTGGTATGCTCCCAGCCAGTGCAGGACCAGCCAGATTTCAGAGTGTTTACTTGCATTTATGTGGGCCTTGAAAGACTTCTAAAATGGTGTGAAGTTAATACAACGGGAAATGGATTTTTCCTGCCCATCTAAGCAAGCCTTTAGTGATTAATGTTGTAAAATAAAAACAACAGCTACAAATTCAGTTTTATAACATGCTGTGGGTTCCAGGTCTGTGAAAAATGTGTTTCATAAAAGGAATTTTCCTTCCTCCTAGTACTGTTTCAAAAACACCTTATCTCTGGAAAAACCCCTTGTCTCCACAGCTGCATTTGGATGCTAATGGGATACATGGCTCCATAATTCTTTGTCTCCCTTCTTGTGCTGGTACAAGGCTAAACTCTGTTGCAGCTTAGATATGTTCTACTAGAGAAAAGCTGAGCAGAGGAGAGGATTTGCTCTGTGGTTGTGAAATTAGGTTTTTTCATCTGTTGTTTTCAGAGAGATGCACTTCGTGCTTGTAACTACCAACAGAAACAGGAAATCCTGAGGTACAGGTTGGGTTGTCACAACCTTCAAGGGGCTGTGCCCTGTGTCGTTCTCTCCAGCACAGCATGAGTGAGGGGCTCTCCCACCCCAGAAGCCATCAGTGGTGCTCCTTAAGTGGGAGACAAATGTCCAGCTCAGCCAGGTGGGTCCCTGCCCTGCCCTCATGTCCCTCCAGCTGGTGCTCAGTGCTGTGTGAGCTGGGGGCTTGGCCCAGCCTTCAGGGGTTTATCCCTAACCCACCAGGCTGGATGTTAGCCAGGGCTTTGTTTGAAAGGTTTCAGAGGCTCCGTTCTGAACTGTGGCCAAGCACACTGCTACTTGGAAATAGCGGCATGCTGCGAGTCAGGATATTCTTCCTGCTCATGGAGCAATCCAGGAACGGCAGGCACAGATTATATGGCTTGAATGCTGCACTATTTATGATGTGTGTTCAGCCACCTAAATCACGTTGGCAGCGTTCGAGCTTCGCCTGGATAATTGATTCAAATGTAAATTGAATGAATAAATCCTGCACAGCTAAAATATGCCCTCTCTTTATCTTGATTCTTTTTCTTCTTTGTGTTGAATGGCACAGAAAATAGGGAGTTAGACTCTCATAAATAGATATCTGACTTCCTTTGTTGGAGGGCAGGTAGAGTGAGGTTTGGATGGTCTGTTTGGAAGTGCTTTACAGTTCTGTTTATTGAATTACAAACCTGTTTATAACTTGGCTTCTGTACTTCTGGTCAATAATCTGCTTGTGGCAATGTTTGTGCTGCTCTTCAATGGCAAGACCAGGTGGTTATTTATTTCAGCAAGTGCACATTAGTCAAGGGCAAAGTATCAGAGAAATTCTTTTTGCTGTTGTTTTTATAGCCTTGGAGTGAAATATTGTGGGGAATGTGTGCCCAGTTGGCATCAAAGGCTGCTTTAGTTCGGGAATCTGCTGACAGAGACTCTAACTGGCATCAGGACAAGCCTTTGTGAGCTTTTTGTGAAGGTTTTAAACTATTTTCCCTTAAGGCTTCCCTGAGGTTTCATCAGACAGGGCTGACATGCTGACTAACACCAAGAAAGCAGCACTCTGGAGCCTTCCCCCAGCCTGGATGTGTTTAATCAGTAGTTCCACAGTTGGGATCTCCTTGGACTGGTGTCTCCCCACCATGGTCTGGGGGGCCCCTTGCTCCCTTATCCCAGCAGGCCATTTGCTCCCTCATCCCAAGGGACCCTCACTCCTGGTCCTGCTCCCAGAGCAAACATTCAGTCAGTGTCTGGAATTAACTGCTTGGCATTCCTCAGGCTATAAATATTGGGCTGTTTTTCTTCTCTCAGGGGAGGAATCCCAGCACTGCCCATGCTGGGCACTTGCTGCCTGATCAAGACTTTGCTCTGACCTCATCAGCTTTTCCCTTGGCTCTGCCATTAAAAGAATTAAAATACCCTGAATGGATCCTCTCTGTCCGTCGGGACAGTCTCTCCCTGTTGGCAGCTCTTGCTGTCAGGCCCTTCAGAGACACCAGCACTTTGCAGCACATGTTAAAGCACCCACCTGCCTCCCTTTGCTGTTCTGGTGTCAGAGTCTGGTGGGAGCTGGAGTCGGAGCTCATTGGAGTGTGCTAAATGTGAAGTGTGATATCCATGAAATGTGTTACCACTCACTGCAACACTCGCTGTGTCCTGAGTGTCCATGTGAATGTCCAGACCTGTTTTGCATCTCATTAACTTCTAGGCTTTGGCAATATCCTTTGGCAGAATATCCCAGGTTTTAATTGCTGATGTGAACATCCATTTCCTCTTGTCAGTTCTCCAGGAGCCCAAGCTCTGCCTTTAGCTGTGTCCACTGCAGTCCAGCTTGCTGGAGTGCTGATGCTTATGTGATTTCTTTATTTCCCTTCTCTCTCTGCTGACATGCTGCAGTGCTGGGGCTGCTGCTCTGGGATGACAGTGCTGTACCCCAGTGTGGCTGCAGTGCTGGGATGATCTTGTACCACTCCCAAAGACGCACCAGGTCCATCTTGATGCCTCCATCTCTATGCTGGTCCGCTGTGCCTTTGAACATCAAAAGCTCCCCTGACTTTGTGCTGGACTGTGTTGCTTCTGCAGCTCTACAGCAAGAGGTTTGTCTATGCCCTGTATCATTGCAGCCAGCTGTTGAGCATCCATATTTATGGCTTTTTTTAATACAGATTCTTGCATGTACATTCTGTTTATAGCAGGAAAAATTGCAAATAAAATGGTTCATGCCCAAACTTGCCACTATCTAGAACCTGAATGTCTCTTTCCTATCTCTGCTCAACTATTAGGGAATGGGAAATTTTGTGGTTGGCTTTAGAGCCTGGCTTTGGCTATTTAGAAAACAACCATTCAATAAATCATATGGGGAGCAGCTGCCGCTCTCGGCCAAGCCAAGGCACATCAGATAAAATATTGCTCATTTATTTGGTTTGGTAGAAATAAAGTTGCTGTAGTGGAACATCATTACAGGCTGTTCTTAATTCACCTCAGGGCTATTTCTAATAGCAGCACACAACTCTCCTGTGACAGCCTGAGTGAATGAGATGGGTGTTTTGATGTCAAGCTGAATGTAAGAAAGATTTTAGGAATCAAAGCTTTAAGAGAGAAATAACTACTGTTTGTGCTGTGATACTGGAAGAGGTCCCTGTTTTATTATTAGCACTATAGCTGTTGAAAGCCCTGACACTTGTTCCTGGGGGAGTTGAAGCAATTCAAGTCATGAAATACTGTTTCAGCTCAGCCTTTTACAAGTCACCGCGTGCCAGTGAAGCCGAAGGTGGCTTTGATCGCTGGCAGAGGCACCCAGGGCTGGCATTAACTTAATAATATTAGTTTGATTTTTCTCAGCTGTGTGGCAGCTGGGAGCCCTGTGTCTGCCCAGCCCTGGTGTAGAGCAGATATCTGCTGTTGGCCAAGCAGGATGGCCTGTGAGAGGCTGTACAAAGCCTTTGAATTCAGACTTGCTGCTTTGCACAAATGCAATCAGTGTAAGGTTCAGCAATGGGGCTGTGGCATCTGCAGGGATGGTGCCTGCTGGTCTGAAGAGATGCTGGAGGCTGTTACTTTGAAAATGAAAATAGGTGAAGGAGTGGGAAGACAGAGTGTTGCAGTGTGGGGTGGGCGCACATTTTCTTTGACAAGGACAAGCATCTAATCAGGATTCTGATTTTTCTCCTTAGAAAATCAAATCTCAAGGTGTCTTATCTCCTCCTTGCATCAGGGCTTGGCAAAAATGAATGAGAATCCTGTGGCTCTGAAGCTGTCCCCATACTGCTGTGTTATGTCCCTAATCCCTGCTCACCCGTGTGAGGCAGCAGGTGCTTCACCTTTATTTGGTGTGGAGTGCTGCGGAGGGGAGCCATGGACCCACACTCTGCCACAGCCACATTGCTTTGCCCTTGCTTGTCTTACTTATTCTCGAAAAACCAGAGGTAACTGATGGAAAATGTATATTTGCTCCAGCTCTCAGAAAAGCAGCTTGTGTTGTGGAGACTGTTTGAGCTCACACTGCAGGAGCAGGGCTGGATTCCTCTGTGTGAGCTGTGTTTGGCTGCCATCCCATGCTCTTTGCTGTGGTGGAGGTGCAGTCGCTGCCCTTGCTGTTGCTGTTGCTCAGCCAAGGCAGCACCATCATCCCTCGTGTTTGGGTTCCATCATGAGCTCCTTCACTGCTGGTTCTGGAGGCATGTGGAGAATTTGGTGTGAGTGACAGGATGTTCTGGTTCCTGGGAAGAAATGAACCACTGGAGAGAAGGATTTCCAGGTTTCTGGTGTTACCAGAGGCTGAGCCTGAGCCTGAGCCTGACAGCACGGGTTTGTTTTCCATGGCCATGTTGAACACAGCCCCTCCCCTGACAGCCCCACTAGCCCCTGCTTACAATAACTTCTGCTGGAAAAGAAAAACCAATTGCATCCTGAAATAGCAGAGCTCTCCTGCCAACTGCTGCTGCTGACCTTGATTCTGTGTGAGGGCTGCAAAGTGTCATAGTTCAATGAGAATATTTATATTGAGCTGCACAGCACAAGCTCAAAGATTCTCAAGTCCTCATTTTCATCTGCCTAATTTTACATGGCAAAAGGGAAGTCAGTTTTTTTATTCAGACTCTCTGCTCGAAGTAAACCTCCAGAGTGCTCATCTGTACATAAAAGTTGCTCAAAATACTGGTGATAAAGCTGTTTAGTTCAGCTGTATTTCCATGCTATCGGTGACTTTGTTAGCAGCAGGTCGCTGCATACACTGCCACTTTGATGCTGAGTGCTGCATGGCACATTAAAAATCCTCAACTTGGTTCTAAAGCCTCACTAAAAACCCTACTGGGACTTTGATGTTGAGAAGATTTCACTCAAAGCACCCAAACCCTGCGAAACTCCCCAGCCTTATCTCGGAGGCAGGATGGTGAGTGGCAGCCTCGGGCAGGAAAATATCAGTGGCAGCAAAAATGTGTAGTGATTATTTATGGTCTGAGCATCCGCAGTCAGGAGAGGCCGTTGGAAACTACCAGAGTCTGGTAATGCCTTAAAAAATCTCTTTCTTTATCTGGAAGACAGTTTGGGCAGGGCTGTGTGCTGTGGTTTGGGTATTGGGATGATCCAGCACATGGGGATTTCATGCATAAATTCCAGTTTTAAGCCCCTGTGCCCTCAAAAGGTCTCTCTTACTCAGTGATGGGATGCCAAAAAGCTAGTGTGGAACCTTATTTAGGTTTTAATTAGTATTGCAGTGAGTGTTTAACCATGACACCCTCCCACGCTGGGCAGGTGAGGGATGTCCAGCGCTTTCCTGCAGCACTTTGGCATGTCTGTGACTGAATCCCATCACGTGTATGAGGAGCTCTGCTGTGGAGCTCATTAATGGATGTTGTTAATGGATCAGTCTGTGCTATCAAGGTCTTGTTTTTACTGTGCCAGTGAGTGAAACTGGCTTGGAACCAAATTTTTTTTACAGCTTAGAATCATATAACAGTTTGGGTTGTTAGGGACCTCTTGAAGTTTTCTAGTCCAACTCCCCCTGCCATGGGCAGGGACACCTCCGATTAGAATGAAGTTGCTCTAACCTGGCCTTGAACATTTTCAAGGATGGATCAGCCACAGCTTCTCTGGGCAAGGTGTGCCAGGGCCTTACCAACCTCGTTGTAAAAACCTTCTTCCTTATCTGTAGTCTAAATCCTCCCTCTTTTAGTATAAAGCTGTTACCTCCTGTCCTGTCACAAGACGACCTGCTGAAAAGTCCGTCCCCATCACTCTGTATCTGTCACGCTGAAGTGAGAGGTATTCGACCCTGGGCTGTGTCTGTGCTCTGGGCTGCCACTTCATTCCTTGCCATGCATCAAGTCGGTGTCAAACCACTCTTCAAAGTGAAAGACGAATTAAACGATCTCTCTCTGTGCTTTGTCTGTATTGCGTTTGTTGCAAAGGAATGGATCTACCTGCACCAGGAGCCGCTCGAAGCCGCACTACCTGCTGCGTGCCTTTGGAATAATTTTCTGAGGACCCTTCCCAAGCGGTGCATTTTCCGCTCTAGCTGCAAAGGCCCAGCGCTCCCCCGAACCCTCCTGCCGCCCTGCTCTGACCCCGTGCGCCCCCTCCCATCGGCACTGGCTGGGGGGTCCCCGGGCGGGCCCTGCCCCGCGGGGCCGCGCGCCGCCGCCAGGGGGCGCCACAGCCCAAGCCGCACCCCGAGCTCCGGAGGCCGCGAGTTCGAGTCCCGCGCTGGGTGAGTCCGTCGGGTCGTTCCGCTCCCTGCGCCCGGCGCGTTCCCGGAGGCCTCTCCCTCGTGCTCCTCTGCGGTACTTGGGTGTATTTCGCCAGCTCATGGAGAGAACCCTCCGGGCCTGGCCCCAGGTTAGCTCTGAGCCCCCCGCACTGCCTGCAGTGCTGGGTAAGGACACGGTGCTGCTTCTCGCTCTTGTCTGTGCTCTCCCTCTCCGGGAGCTGAGGTCCTTGCCCGTTTTTTGCATGGGAAGTAGCTCTTCAATGTGATAGCGGGGGAACCCAGGGACAGTGTGTGGGATCTGTGGTGTGTAGAATGGGAGTTGGGTGCTCACAATTATCTACACCAGTTGTAGGTGTGAACTGGGATAGTGAGCCCTGCTGGTTGAGAAACAGGACAGCCACCTGCCTGCCTGGTGTGACCCCGTTTTTCACCCTCCAGCCTGTTCTGGACTTCTTCTTTACTGCCTCTTTGACTACTCCTTTCAGCATCACGCTGGTGTTTCGATGCTTCTGCCCCGAGGCAGAATTCACAGCCCAACACTGAACTGATCATAGAAGGGAAGTGGCACATGGCTCAATTAGACCTTAGCTGTGCTCTCAGGATAATTAACTCATCAGCAGGGTTTGTTTAACATGAGCTCTCTGGTTTCAGCTGCATTCTCTTTGGAGCAGTTGGTGTCTTCCTGGATATAAGCATTTATTTCCATAACGCTGACTCTAAACCCTGCCTGCAGGGCTGTAATTTATCCCCTGAGGAGAGTCTGGACAAAGCAGGGCACTAATTCTGCCACCTGTGCTGACGATGTGTCCGAAGAGACCGTGTCAAGTCTCTATTAAAAGCTGAGAATAAGACAGAAAGCCCAAAATCTCTACTTCCAGAAGATGTATGAACGTAATATAAAGCTGCTGCTAATTCTTCCCAGGGATTAATGGAGACTATCAAGGACAATTTCGTTCAATACTGCTTTTCTTTTTGTAAAGTGAAGCTTCCCTAAACCTGAGGCAAGGCAGAAACATAGCTTTGAGTCTGTGTCGCTCTCCTTCAGTCAAATGGAATTAGCTGTCTTTATTTAAAAAGTCTCTGCTGGCACCATGGTGCTGACACTTTCCAAGACAACAAAATGGACAGAAATCCATTTTCCAGGCTGGAAGAAAGGCAAAAAATAAATTGGGAGAATGAAGAGTGAGGAGGAATTGAGGCGTTCACAGTGTTCACAGTGCGAGTGATTGGAAGTGATGGGAAGAAGGCAGGAGAGGGATTCATTTGTTTAAAATACAAGCCTGGAATTGACTTTGAGGTGCACGTTGCATCACTGAGGAGCCCAGGCTGCTGTGGCTCTGCTGGGTGGGTGCTGGGCAGCAGCAAGGAGGGATGGAGCAGGTTGGCTACTTCAATTAATGGGAATGGCTCTGGTCATGCACCCCAAACACAGAGCAGAGAGCCAGTGTGCATCTCATGATCTGTCACTGGAGGCTCCTGGCAGCACTGCAGGAAGGTCACAGTCCCTTCTGCTCACCTGACACCAGGTTCGAACACCAAATGTGCCTTGTGTGAGGCCAAGTGAGAGAGGATGCCCCAGGGAAATCTGACATGGGCCAGAACTTAGAGTCAAGACTTGAGATACCCACCAAGAAAGGTGCTCAGGGAGGCACTTTGACCTCAGTCTGGGCAAGCAGTGACAGACACTGACAAAATACTGCAAAAACTCAGTAAAGCCAGTGCCTGCTCAAAGGAGCTGGGGAAGGATTTAAGCTGCCCAGGCTTCCCTGTCATGCCTTGGTGCCCGTGACAGCCCTGCAGTCTGTGCTGCTGCCAGTGTTGTGTTGGGGAGCTCTGGGTAAGATCTGCAGACACATCTGCAGAAGTGCCCCCACTTTTACACTGCAGCTTATCATGCTGCCCCTGACTCATGAACTTTGTCCCTGTTGGGGGGCTGATAGCATTATGCTCCTGCTTCTCTTCGCATCACAGAAGAAGAAAGTTTCTGTCTATAAAATTCCTGGAGACATTGATTTGTGGTTATCTCATGGCAGTGATTTTACTTGGCCTTGCTGTTTATGCTTGGCATTGTGGATTCTTCCAGAAATCAATGCTGCTGCTCTCCCTCCTGCTGACAGGCAGCTCCTGGGAGCTGCTGCCCGTGTGTTTGTGTCCTCCTCCCGCTTTGCCCTGCTCGGGCTCTGTGTGAGGCCCTTCTCTGACATTATGTTTCTGTGTCTCAAGTTTCCTGTGTAGGAAACTGCACAGGTGAGTGATCAGACACGGGTACAGCTGGAAAGGAGGGCTCTGACGTCTGCCCACGCACACTGTGCCACGAGTCCTGGGTAGGTGCGTGAAGCAGGAGCCCTGGGTCAGCACGAGCCCAGGCTCGGCTTGGCAAAGCTCACTGTCTTACAGGAGTGATGAGTATTAATTAAGCTGCTCTGCCCTCCTGGGCTGCTGACAATGGGAGCTGTTAAACCAGCTGTAAATCTGCCCCTGAGGATTGTGGGTTTCTGTCAATCCTGGGCTGAAGTCCAGTCCCAAAACTTGAGGAGTGTTTGACTCCTTCAGTTCTTACTGAAACATTCCTGCTCCTTTCTAGGAGATTTTAATCCATGTTTTGGCAAATTCTGTTGCTAGAAATTAGTTTCAGAGCCTGGCTCTGGGAGAATTCATCCATCCCAAACCAGCCAGAGCACTGGTAACTCTACAGAGACAGTTGCTTACAACTGCATTTCTGACACTGAGCTTAGTGTGTTCCACTGCAGTGGAGAGCTCAGACAGAGCTCCTTCCTGAGCAATTTCATTAGCAGGAGTGGGGAAAAAAATCTCTCCTGCGCATGGCTGCTCCCAGTGAAGCAGAGGGAACACAGCAGTGAGTGACACTGTTCCATGCATTTCTTTTCCAGGCTCTGACCTGAGCTGTCACTGGCCAACCTCCTGCCAGTGTAGATCTGGCTGTGGTGCCATGTCTCCATATTCCCCAGTAAAGTGCTGGATGGGGAAAACAGTCCATCACCTGAACTTCAGCTCTTCAGACACCAGTCCAGGAGTTCACAGTCCAGGTGCAGTCGATGCTTAAAACGTGTATCATTTCCCTCCACCTTTATTTGCCTCTGTCTATTCTAGCACCTCAAGGTTTGCTGTGTGATTTTCCTCCTTGAGTGCTTTCTCCTTCCCCTCGAGCTGCTGCCTTCTCGTTGGTATCATGGAGTTACTTTCCATCTCCGTTTGTGCTGAGCAGTTCATTAATGTTCACAGCATCCATTTGGAAGCAGTCACTGACTCCTAGGAAGTGTCTTTGTGAGGGAACAGGCTGAACACCTGTACAAAGCACCTCCACGACAGGCTGCAAGTCCTGCCCCTAGATTTAGGTTTTTCACCTTGAGAGAGGGGATTCAGTTTATGTATATTCTTAATAAGGAGTTATTATTTGCCCGTTAAAGAAGTTTTACAGTCTGAGATTACTGTATTTTTTATTATTTCTTTAATTTTTATTTTTATCTGCCACACAGCAATGAAGAGAAGTTGTGCTACCACAGCCTTCAAACCTCTGGAATGTCTCAAAAATCACCATTTGTCATGAAAATGAGGTGCTGTTCTGGAAAATGTGGTGGGGAAATTCTGATTTTGTTCTTTTGTTTTATGGTGTTGCTCAGCAATTTAATTTGATCTGTATAGTGTAATTCTCCTAAGTTTTCCCTCGGTTTCCATGGTTCTGAATATTAGAGAAAAAATCAATTAATACTATTTAATAAATTATTATATTTACATACTTCAATATTACTCTTCTAAAGATCTCATTGCTGTTTAACTTGATATCTTGCAGAACCACAAGCTCTGGGCAGTGCAGGATGCCAGGAGCTGCTCTGGGGCATCTCTCCTCTGCAGGTGTTGATCTTTCCATAAGTTCTTCCACTTTCCAGCATTTGTATTGAGATAATCACTTCTAGAATTTCTTGTAATGCTTTATTTAAATATATCTTCCCTTGTCACTACAGGACTGAATCCAGCCTCCTGGTAAGTGATATCTAAATCACTGCTGCAAGGAGAGGATGAAATATGGGCATGTGAGAGGGAGGCAAAGGATATGACTGAGGAAAAAAACCTTGCTGAGCAAGAAGAAATATGGACAGAATGTATAAAACGGGCCATGTTCCTCATCTCCTGCTCACTGCTGTGGGACAGGAGGTGTGTGTATGGATACAGATCTCTGCCTCTGTAACAACAAGATGATCTGATGTGACTGTGCGACCGTGCTGTGCAGGATAACTCGGGTGTTTATTGCACATGCAGTGGCATCTCTGAAACCAGCTGGAAATCCACATTTGTACATGCTCAGCAGCTGGCTTTTGCCAGCAGCAATATTCCTGCAGCCTGTACAAGGCTGGAGCAGTCTCATCAACGCTTCACTGTGGGTGTTCATGGTGACCTTGTGCATTTGGATGAGGCTCTTTGAAAGGGAATAAAAAAGGGTTGCCCCAGGCAGTAGAAGCACACTGGGGCAAGCAGCAGAGCAAGAAATAAAAGCCGTGAGGGTAAATCACCCTGGGCCACCTTGGGAGAAAGTGGGGAAAGCAGGATGAGAGTTGGTGGGATGCAGGAATACAATGGGCTGGAGAGGGGTCAGCTGTGGAGGGACTTGCTTATGTGGCTCCACACCATGCACTCCATGAGGGGCCTGATGTGGTCTGCAGTGCTGCTCAATGTCTCTTCCCTACTGTCCAAGCCAAGTCACCGTCCTGGTGGGCAGCTGAGTATTCCAGGGGAGATGATATTTAACTTCACTCAGCTGCTTCAGCCTCCTCAGAGGGGCTAACATCATTCATAGGGCCATAGAGTGGTTTGGTTGGAAGAGAGCTTTAAACATCATCTAGTCCAATTTCTGGTTTTGGGACTAGACTGTCACCAAAGGCAGTCCAGGTTGAGTGTTAAATAAAACAAGAGCTCATGCTACGTTTCTGTGATGGGGCTGCTCCATGAGCCTGAGTTCATGAAGCACATGCTGAGGGACTCAATGTCAGCACTTCGCTCCTGCTGCGAGAAAACATCTTGTGCAGTACTGAAGAGCATCCTGAGGCTATTTTTGCTGCCTTCTGTATTCTCGTGGGAGAGCCAGCCCTGAACTCACTGTGGTGATAACAGCCTTCTCCTAACTTCAAACTGAGTGTATCGGCTCGTGTTTGTTCCTGTGCCAATGTCATCCCTGAGCCCGGGCAGCTCTTCTCCCCTCCCCTCCCCTCCCCTCCTCTCTTGTGTTTGTGGAGAATGATCCTATCTCTATTGCTCCGCGCTCCGTGAGGCCAAGCACGCAAGCCCCTCTCTGGTTCCTCAGCAGTCCTGGCAGCTCTTTGCTTCACGTTTTCCCCCCAAGTCTGTCTCTGTTGAACATGGGTGACCACACCTGAACAAAGTCCTCAGATAATATCTTCCTGGGGCCCTGCTCAATGGAAACTTCCCCAAAACTTGGCCAAGGCATCTGCTGAGGGATGAGTCTCATTCCTGCAGGATGAGGTTTTCCTTTGAAATCCATGTTCCCTCTGCCCTCAGCTCACTCAGCTCTCATAAATGTTGCTTATTCAAAATTATATTTGTTGTTGTCTTTATACATTTCAATACAATTTCAATTTTTACAGTTGATTTATGACCCTTGACAGATCCAACTGAAATCAATTTGAAGACTGGTCTCAAAAAAGCTGATACTTATCAGGTCTCTGCAACCTCTCCACAATTTCCTTGTCAAGAAAATCTTTTTCCAGGACTGAGCATTGTAAATCCCACAGCTCCTCAGGGATTGGCAAAAGTAGACTGTTTGCTACTCTAAGCCTCCTTGAACCAGTGCCCATGTACTCTGTGTGCTGTCTTCCTCCATAGGCAACCCCATCTGCCTCGTGTCAGGTTCAGATGCTTCAGTAACTCATGATTTCCTAAAAAAAGTTGGTTTCTTCAAAGCATGTGGATCCCCACTGGGATGAGGATCCCCGCAATGGTTGCATGGCATCCTTTTAAGATAGTCTCAGGGGGAAAAAGCAGCATCTGAGTGATACAGAGGGAAATGGCAGCTGGTCAAGTCAGCGGTGACATTGCCTCCTATAAATCAAGAGGGGTGGCAGCTGGGTGTTTCTTGCAAGGATCAGAGGGTTGCTGCTTATAGGCTGGGGATGCTGTGAGGAAAAGGTGTGTCTGCTTGGCTGCAGGTTTTATATAAAGGTGACTTCTTTCATCTCAGCTGTGGGGAGAAAAGGGACGTCGTAGAATCCAGAGGAGCCTGAGTGGAGCCAGGAGCCCGTCCCGCTGGCTGTGGCTGCTTCAGGTAACATCCTCTGTGCACTGGTGTGGTGGCAGGGTGACACACGTGGTGGCAGGGTGACACGTGTGGTGGCAGGGTGATAGGTATGAGGGCAGGGTCCTTGCACTGGAGAGACATACGCAGTGTGCCTGGTGCTCCGCTGCTTTATTTGGAGATTGTGCTGGGCACCAAGCTCCTGATCACCTGCAAATGTCTACCATTTTATAATTAAATTTATGTTCATAATGACTAAATTTAACTTTTATTTAGCTTATTTTTATCACTTGTACTTCAGTTGATTGCTTTTGAGTTTTGGAAAGAGCAAGGATAATCCCGAGATGCCTTCCCTGGCAAAGGCCCTCACCAAAACACCTGTAACTGCTCATCACAAGGATGCCAAAATAATTTCAACAGCAGTTTGGGAGGGAGCAGGTTGGCTTATTTTGAATTAATATTTTGGGCCAGGAAAGGGCTTTTGCTAACTCATATGTGGAGTCTGTCCACATGTGTGGACATGAAGTCCTACTGCCCCAGGCTCGAGCAGTTTTGTTTGAGCTGGATAAAGAATAGAGGAGGGATTTCTTGCTTGACCTCTCTGCTAATGAAGACAGTAGGATTGCTTCTGAGAGGCTTTTTTTGTTCCACTGTTCCCTCTGATGTCTTCCTTACCCGCAGGGGAATTTTCTGGAGATGACAATGTTGAAGCTTTTTGGAATCATCTTTTTCTGTGGCCTCCTCTCGCCCTCGCAGGAAGTTTTGTCTGGCCTGTCCTGTGCCGTCAGCCCACAGGCAATGCAGAATGGTAACTACAAAATATCAACTGTGTTTGTTTTGAAAGCTCTGTGGGACCATGAAAAGGAATAAAACCTCCTGCATGCCTTCATCTTTATTTAATAGTTTCTCAGGGACTTTGCTCAGAGCCCCTGAGAGCCATCACTGTGTTCATGGGTCAGGGAAATCTCTGCTCCAGAACTGGGGCATGATTTAGCACCAGGCAGCCACAAAGAATTTCAGGGCTAGGTTTGGATTATTTCCTCTTTTTGTTGTAGTTTCTCATTTCCATATTGGAGCAGCTGATATTTGACAAACAGCTGCTGTGAAGTAGCAGCCTGGTAATATTTGCAATGCTCCTGCTTGTTTCAAGTTGCTTCTACTGAAAAAAAAACCCAACCAAACACAAAAACACAAAAGCAAAAACAAACAGGCAAAAATCAACAAACAAAACCCCTTTGCAGATGGGAAACGAATTGTAAGTGGAAATCCCAGCCTCTGAGTGGGGTCTTTAGTGTTCCTGGCAGTGCACAGCCATACTGTGCCATTCAAATTGGGGGTCTGGGACCCCCCAAATGGGGGTTCTCCACTGCTGCCTCTCCTGTTTAATTCACCAAGGGTTGAGTGCACATTGCAAAACACTATCCCTGTGTGATTTGAGTGCATGCAGATAGCTGATGGCTCCATGAGGAGTTTTGGGCAGTGGAGGGACTTTTCTGTGTGCTGCCTTTGCCAGGACAAATCTGACCGAGTGCAGAGAGGTCACTGCTGCCCTTGCTGGTCCTCACACACATATATTTTCCAGTTCTCTCAGATGCCATAATTCATAATGGGCTTCTCCAGCAGCACCTGCAGGGCCTTGTGCTCCCCAACATCATGAGTGAAGGGGGTCTGCTGAACTCTCCCACCAGCATCACGGGGTAAGTGCTTCAATGGGCACCTTCACCATTGGTTCTGAAGCAAAACAAGCTGAGCTGCTGTTGAGATGTTTGGCCCAGGCCATTACTGAAATGCTGACCTTACTGAGGCTGTCTGTGTGGTAGCCGTGCAGGTGACAAGGTGCCCTGCAGGTTATGGGTGCAGGTGCAGAATGACAGTTCTGGTGGTGCTGTTGATGTCCGAGTTGCTCGACAGCACTGAGAGAGGGAAAAATAGCTGCCCTGTTTTGGCTTTCAGTTGTATCTTATCCTTGTGCCTCCAGCTACAGCTGACTGTGGTTCTGTGGGGGGTGCAGGTCCCTCCCTGGGTACAGCTGCTCAGCTGCTGGAAGATGTTTTTCATTTGTGCCAGCCTTTGCTGTTGTTCACAGCCTGCACCTTGTCCAGGTCCGAATGCCCAGGCTGTCCGTGGTGCTGCTGCCAGGGATTGGGGTCCAGCTGACCATCGGGGCAAAGCTGCAGCTCAGTGGAAACTGGTGAGTGGGGGATTCACGATGGCTGATGAGGGCAACCCCTACACTGCCAGATTCTGCATATTTTGTGGATTTTGAGGTGTTTCTTACCTACAATAAAGTCACAGAGCAGAACAGCACCAAAAGCTGGTTTGTGACACTGCTAATCTTCTGTAAGAGAATGAGGTGCAGTCTGTTTTTTCTAGCTTTGCTGAGTTTCTCTGAGTAGAGGCCGAGAGATTAAATGATCCCATTATCTTTTTTTTTGCAGCTTGGTTGGCCTGCTTTCAGAACTAATTGATATCTTAGTGGATGTGAACATTACTGCAAACATTAAAAGCACCAACTTTGAATCTGGCACAGTCCAGGTTGTCACTGAAGACTGCCTCTGCATTCTCGGGACCATAAAGGTCAAGGTCCTTTCTGGGTAAGTGCCTGTGGATTTATGTTTTCCGTTATGTGCAATCCTCTTCTCTTTATCCAACAATATGGACAGACTGCCAGGACACGGACGATGCTCTGCTGATATAGAGCCAGGCCTCAGGGATGGAATTTCTTTTCTATTGCCAAAGCCAGTTGCTTCAGTGGAAATGGAATGAGGGTTAATTTGCCCTGTTTGTGGAAATTTTAAGAGCTGAAGCATGAGGCTTGGTACCTTTTTCCAACATACTTTCTCTAGACTTAGCTAGTGAATTGATGTCCAAAGGGTACAAGTAATAGGTCAAGAAGAGTTGTTGGAAAACAGCATCATTGCTTGCCCTGGTTTTACACTCTGTCTTTGGCTGCTGTCCCAGGAGGACGCTGGGCATGTGAAGTTTCCCTCTGACTGCTGTGGATGTGTGTAATTCCATGCAAATATCCCATCTCTTGCTCAGTCTTATTAAATTCTTGACAGCAGGAATTTGCTGACTTCATGTATTGATGAACACAGCAGTAAATGGATCATGGGAAATATATTTTCTTTTATTGCTTTTGAATTACTCACTTTTCAGGTTCATTGAATTTCTCCTAATTAATTTTTGCATTATGCATTATATTTCAATCAGTGCAGCAGCTGCTTTGGAAAACACTGTGTGAGTGAATAGAAGAACACGGCTCACCTGCTCTGGGGGTCATGTTTTAAGTTTTAGCAGGAATAAAGTGATGGTGTGCAGGAAATGAGTTCCCATGGGTGTAAGGGGAATGTGGATGTACATGACTGACTTCATAGCAGCTCCTGAGATGCATCTGTAGGCAAAATTTTGGCATAAAAAACAAGATGCTCTATGAATTCCTGCTGTCTAAGGCTTGCCAACTCAACAGTCCAGAAATATATTGATTATCAGACATAACTGGCTCTGTGCTGCTGCAGGCACTGCATATCCCAAGTGAGCTGTTCAGCAGCAGCATGGAAATGTCACACAGCAGATTCCTCCTCTTGTTATTCTCGATGCAAATTGTTTGTTCCCAGTAACTAACATGGAGGTATTTCCTAACAGCTCCCTCTTCCCTTAACTACATCACTGACTTAAATATCAGAGTGAAACACCAAATGCAGATCATGCTTTGAGAGGCTCACTCGTTCTGGGCAATGATGTCTGTGTCCCCCAAATGCTGAACGAAAAAGATTTCTTCATGGAAAGGGTTGTCAGGCATTGAAACAGGCTTTCCAGGGAAGTAGTAGAGACACCATCCCTGGAAGTGGTTTTGGCACCTGAGGACACAGTTTAGTGATGAACATGGTGGTGGTGCTGCATTAATGGTTGGACTTAATGATCTCAGAGGTCTTTTCCATCCTTTATGATTCTATGATTCTTAGAAATGAGAAATTCTCCCCTCAGTGGGGCAAGTGGTCCCTTTGCCCTCCTGGCCTTCTGCCCAGCCCCTGCTCTGACTGGTGTCAGCTGCAGCATTGACCCTGAAGGGATGACTAAGGAGTTAGTAGCAATTAAAACGAAGGCTGGAGGTCCTTTGGTCTCCTACCCTGGAGCTTTGTACTTATTGGGAGTTTTTTACTTTCCTTTCCAGCTTACTCACCCTGTCAGTGAATGAGATGGTGCTTCGCCAGCTGACAGCGACTCTGCCCACTCTGGTACGGCTGAAAATTGTCCTCCTTTCACAGCTGAAACACAGGGATATTGGGAAAAGCCTGCTACAAGGTCACAGCAAGTTACACCGTCTCTCTGTGCTGCTCTCCTAGGTCACTGACATGTGCCATTAGCCAGGACTGTCTGGTCAGCCTGGCAGCTCCAGCAGGCTGCTGCCAGTGGGGCAATGCCTGGGGCATTCCCCAACCAAAGTGTTCCCTTTCAGTGCAGTCCCACAGCTCCAGAGATGCTCCACTGCCCCAAGTTCTTCACAGCATCCCAGTTGTGCCTAGTGCTGTGCAGCACTTTTTCCTTTGGGGATTTGGATCAAAAGGGTTGGGTCTGGGCAGGCTGTGTATGATGATGGTGAGGGAGGTTGAGCAGTTGTACTTCTGCTTCATGTTGCAGCTCTGTCCTGTAGTTGATATCGTGATGAACCTGGTGAATATCCAGCTCCTGGGCACTCTCAACGGTGAGTTTCTTGCAGAGGATGAGGCACTGCTTCCCCACATTCTCCAGTGGGAAGGGGCCCTTCCCCATGTCGAGTCCATTCGTGCATCAACAAAAATCTCACACTTCTGCAGGGTTGTTGAATTTTGAATTCACACCCCAACATTCCACGTGAACTGTTCACACCTTGGCCCTCCTTATACCATTTTTATGCGTCACCCTTGAATTTGGCTTATTTTCTTTGATACCCTTTTTAGACTATATCCTAAAGGCAAATGCCACTAGGCTGAATTTGGGGGTGTTTTGGCCGTTTGGGGTGAGCATCCTGCAGCAGGGAATGCTCAGACCTGTTTGTGGATGTGAGGGCTGGTGGTCTTAGGAGTCAGAGGAGGGGATTGTGTTCCTGCTTATTTCCTGGTGTTGTAATATTCCTCTTCCTGCCTGCAGCGGTGATCCCAGTCGGCACATTAGGCACAATCCATTATCAGCTGGCCAGCATCCCCTATACCTCTGGCAAGTTCCTCGGGCTGGATTTAGATGTAAGTTAATGCTGGTCAGCAGGACCCTGGAGTGTGGCTGTGTGCTGTCTTTCAGTCTGCTTGCCTCATCCAGTGGGAGATGTACAATCCTATGGAGGAGCTGGTCTAATGACTTATCCTGAAAATGCAAGCTCCTGAGTATTTAGATCTTTATTCAAACCACCACCAAGTGACTGTGTGTACTTTTCTTCAAGTTTACTCTGTTTGCAAAATTACCCCGAGTCTGCTCGAGGCTGCGTGTCTGTTGGAGGTAGCTGCTGTTGGATGTAGCTGCTCTTGGATGAGCAGTTCTTCTCTTGGGATGACAGTTTTCCTCTTCTCTCTTGCCCTGGAGACCTGGTGTTAGTGCTTTTTGCCTTTGCTATTCAGTCTCTGTGTGGGGTGAATGTTAAACCAGGCTAACGGGCATAATTTTTACTTCTATCTCACTGGGGGAAAGAAAATGCAGCAAAAAAACTAAGTACTTTGAAACAAGAGAGCTTGCCAGCAAGCAGCTGGCAAAAGGCAACTGGGACATGAGCACTAAAGAAGAACAAGGGCTGATAGTGAACACTGCAGCCTGTGAAACCTGCACTGCTGCACTGGCTTTGGTGAAATCACTTCATCAGGAGGAGTGTTTGCCCCTCCAATCCCCCTGGATGGTCAGAGTTGATCTCCTTAGCAAGTAGATGGTGTCAGTGTGGGTTTCTGTGGAGTTGGAGGGTGACTGATACCCAACTGGGAGGGCTGGGATTGCTAAGGGAAGCATCATTGCTCCTTCCTTGTGCTTGGAGTGAGACCTCCAGGATGAACTGAAGCAGTAGGTTGTGATTTGGACAAAGCACGTTGTTAACTAAGAAGTCCTCAGTCATGCACACTTGCCTTTATCAGCTCCTGTCATCTATGAAACACAGAGAGAACTGCTCCAAGTCTGGTGCTTTCCCAAAGCTCTAGTGAGAGAAGGGCTGTTCAGCTGGCACTAGCGCTCCTATCTGGAGTATCTGGGCATACCTCACGCTTTGAGGATGGGATTGACATCCATGTCACCTCTCTTTGCAGGGTGCAGTGAAGCAGGTGGGAGGCATCACCATCCCCCACGACTCATCCCCGTCTGCTTTGCCTCCGCTGGTGGACAGGCTCCTGCTCTTGGTGATGCGCCAGAGCTTCGTCAATTCCGCCCTGACCCTCATGCTCCGGATGCCACCGCAGACCTTCCCCTGCACACCAGATGTTGTGAGTGCAGAAACACCTGTATTTGGTGACAAGGGACAGGCATCAGCCTGACCTCGGGTCTGCTCGGGGAGAGCTGCCTGTAGTGTACGCAGCACGTGCTGTGTGTGTCCTTGTATTGGCCTCACTGGCAGAGGCTCAAGACCCGGTGCTGCCTCCTTCCTGCTCTTCTCAGAAAGCTGTAATAGCAGCAGCACTGCTCAGCTGTGCTTGTTTCTGCACTTCAGAGTCACCTCTTGAGACTAGTTGTGTACTGGTTGTGCCATGGACTCCGGCAGACCATGTTCCATTTCAAGGAGTCTGCTAAATATCACCAAGAAAAGCCACAGTGTGTGTGCAGTGCCATTCCCAGCGCCATTCCCTGGGTATTTCCATCTCCTGTGCCTCTGATCTGTACTTCCAATGGGAAATATTAGAGATGCACACACTGTCAGGTATTGAAAGCCTCTGGGGGGCATCATCTTCCACTGCTGGGTGCTCTCACCTTAACAACTAACTGTGAATCATTCAGACAGCTGGGGAACAGTGGAGAGAGTGGGCAGCTCAGGGTGCTGTATAGTGGGGTGACCCTGGCAGGATGGGTGTTGTTGAAATCAGCTGGAGTGCTCATCGGGGCTGCTGCTGCCTCTGTTCCCACAGTTCTCCGGTGCCAACCGTTTGCACGAAGCCTTGGGGACAATCACTCCCGCTGGGGTGAGTAACTCGTTCTGGCACAAGAGTTTGTGGAAACCTCACCAGGCCTGAGCTAGGGAAACACCTGCATGTGCCAGCATGCTGTTGCTGAAGGTTTATAGTCTTCTGCTCCCCTCCTCTTGCACCAGCATGGCCTGAGCCTGCCCTGCTGCCCCACCAGCTGATGGGAGAGGATGAAGGGACTGAGGGTTTGCTCAGCCTCAGCAGCCCCTGCCCAGTGCCTTCTCTCCCGTGTGCCGTTGGCTGTTCCAACCTTCTCCCTCTCCCTGAGCACAGAAAAGTGTTCTACCACAGCTCCTAGGAACTGACATAGAGAGCTGATAAATGTCTGGCATTTCCCATTTCTTAGGCACCCTCTGACACACACAGCTGTCTCTGTGCCCACTTTTCTGCCCCCGAGCCCTTATGCCCACAGCATGGAGAGTTGACCCATGCTGCTGGACCTATTTGCTCTGTAAATTTGGCTTGTCCAAGGTCTGTGTGACCTTGAGGAGGCCCTGTGGATCTCTGAGAGTCTGCCTGAGGACTGCTTGTCCCCTGCCTGGCCAGTGTGTGGGGCGCTGCCACCTCCACATGTCCCCAATTCCCACAGTGCTCCATCTGCCGTGGGACCAGTCCTCTTAACATCAGGCTGATGTTGGGTGGGAATCCGCTCATCCTCTTGAAAGAAAACAAAGCCAGCGTCGAGCTTTCAGTCATGATCCAGGTGTTCCTTAACCGTTTAGATGGATCCATCCTCAACCTCCTGCTGCTGAAGGCCGTAAGTGGGGATGGAGTCACCTCCAAGGGATGCAGTGTGTAGCCAGCTGGGTGACTGGTGGGGGGGACAGGGACGCTTCCATGTGCTGATCCTCTCCCTCTCTGCTTGCAGGACCTTGGTCTAAATGTCCGTGTGTCAATCGTTGGAGGCCGGCTGGTGCTGCGGCTGGCCCTGGGCAGGTAGGATGGCCCTGGGCTGGTAGGATGGCCCTGGGCTGGTAGGATGGCCCTGGGCTGGTACACTGTCCCCCTTGTACTAGCTGATGACATTCTCTGCGTTGCAGCTTTAGCTCAGGGGCCACAGACTTGAAACATTTTCCATTTCTGCAAACCTGACATTTCATTTCCTCAGTCTGAGAATTTCATACCTGGCTGATGGCATGAGATGGACAGAGTGGTTCAGGAAGGATTACAGCAGTTGAAAAGTTTTAGGAGGCTGGAAGAAAAGTGTGTCAGCTCTATAACAAGGAGGAATGAGGTAACCTGAATAATTGTAAGACTGACAGCTTGACTTTGATTCTGGGCAGTGGTTCGAAATGCCTGATATTGGACACGAGTGATAAAGGAGTAAAAGAAAGTGCTGTCATTAATGCCAGTCAAGGTATGATTAAAGATTGGAGAGCATTCCTTATAGCAGGAGGTTTGAGGATTTGGGGCTATTTAGCTTGTCAAAGGGCTGGATTTAGAAGCAAAATTGGCATAGCTTGTATGCAGCGATATAGAGACTAGAAAGGCATCAAAAGGCTTTTAATTCAATAGACAAAGGTATAACGAGATTCAATAGAAGTAGAAAAGAGAAATTGAAAGTGGAAATAGATCATCCATTTTAGGTATGGATAGTCATGTGATTGCAGTGATAGATGAGGAGCTGTAGCAAATTCTCCAGGTCCTTAAATCCAGACTGGGTGTTTTTAAATAGAATCACAGAATGGTTTGGGTAAGAAGGGACCTTAAAGATCATACAATTCCAATCCCCTGCTGTGGGGTTCTGGATGCTCTGCTCTCAACTGTCAGGAGCTGACTCTTCTCTGAAGGTGAATCACCTGGGCACAGGCAGGGAAGGGGCAGCCAGGACCTGTGTGCTCTGATGTGCTGCTTCCTTGACAAACAAATAAAAATTAGGTTAAGCTTTTATTATCCTATTTTATTTTATCTCTTGCAAGTCTGGCAGTTCCTGCTCTTTGTGTTATAATGGAGAGATCCCTTTGTAGGTGATGCCTCCCAGGGATGCCTGCCCATGGACTTGTGCTTGGAGGTGGTCTGGGTCTGGCTGTGAGCTCTGGATGGTGTCTTGTGTCTGACCTGCTCTTTGATCTCCTTTCCCTGCAGCACTTCCCTCTCCTTGGAATCTTCCGATGTAGGCATCAGTAATGTAAGTCTCTGGTACCAGTCTGGGCTTTACTGGGCAGGCAAAGCAGCCAAGCATAGACCCCTGTGCCTTCAGGGAGGAAGGGAGCCAGGCAATGGCTGTGACAGATTACCCCTGCTGATGGTCATAGCTGCTCTGTGGTATAGGTGGTAGCAATTCCTTTGCTGTTTTGTTTTGGTTTTATTTTTTCATTCTGCCTTTTCAAATAATGCAAATGTAGAGCTCAAATCTGTTTATTCACTCCTGCTTGGGCAAAGCTCACAGAGAGCTGCAGCAGGAATGTCACTGGGTAGAAGTTTTCCCAAAGGAAGCACTGAACACAAACTGAGAGAGAGAAGAGGGACTGTTTACCCTTTTGCTGTGACAGTGGGCAGTGGTTTGCAGTCACAAGGATGGGTCTCTGCTGTCACGAGCAGGGCAGTGCCCCTCATGTACTTGTTCCTTCTCTGGCTCAGATCTCGATCCTCAGGCCCCACTGCAGCAATCTGCTCATGGAAACGTTACTGCCTGTAATCAATGGTAAGGTAACCAGGATGGCTGCAGTGCTGGGAGGGCTTGGAGTTCTGGGGAAGGAGGGGAGAGGGGGTCATGTGTGTGTGTTTGGAAATTGTAGTAGGAGATCTGAAGGCATTAAAGCTCTTCAAGCCCCATTTTGAGGCTGTAGTTAAATGTCCAGCCTTAAATTCTTGCACGATCCTACCCCAACTTCAGTCCTGTGATGGGGAACATGAGGAAAGCCAAGTGCTCAGTGCATGGTGGTGTTGCAGTTGGAGCTCCTGAGCAGCTCTGCTTCCTGCACCCACCCTGGAGCAGCTCTGTCATGGGGTAGGAGCTGGGTCACCCCTTGGCAGCATGTAAGGATTTGTCTGTCCCCTGCAGGTATCCTGAACATCGGGATCCCGCTGCCAAATGTGCTGGGCATTCCCTTAATAAAGGTGGATGTTCAGATATTAGCGGTGAGTGTTCAGATGGGTTGTTCCCTCCTGGAAGGTACTGGTACAGGTCATTGAGGCTCTCTACAGGACCCTGGCAGTGTTGGTTCAGCGAGCTGTAGATTTTAACCCCTGAAAGGTCAAAAGGACTGCTCTGTCTGACTTCCTTCTGAGAATAGGATGCCCACACATGGTTTAGAACCAGGTGCATCATGAGCAGTACTCAGACATCAGGACAGGTCCTGGTTCCCTGGCCAGGCTCTCTTTCTTTTCTGGAGAACTTGGTGGAAGCAGCCCTGATGTGTATCTGGGAGATCAGGAAGCCCTTTCCAGTGGCACCATTCTAATTGTCTCGAATTGCACCAAGTTCCAGCCCTGTGCACCCTACAGGTGTCCCAGAGGAGTTGGGATATTCTCCAACAATTCCCAGAGGGTTCTGTGCCCTCCTTATTGCAAATCAGACATGAGAATTTTTGCAGGAGGGTTTTTGTTTGCTGTGTGTTGTGAACTCGAAGCTGGGAGATAACATGGATGTCTCTCCTTGCTTCCCTTCAGGGCATGATTATGCTTCTGGTGTGAGCTGGGGAGCGCAAGGCACGGAGGCTGTAGGAGCAGAGAGAGGAAGAGACAAGCAAGGATGAAACACTGGGACCAGCGTTGTCTGCTTTTCTTTCCTAAGCTTGATTCAAGATTCTTGATCATATTTAAGATACTTTAAAGTGAATTGGCTCGTGTGAGTACAGTGACACTTGCATAAGCCAAACCTGATTGGCAGCTCTATGTACAAATATTTATTTAGAGAAGTCGGTGTGATTTTGGGGTCACAGTCACAGCAGTTGCATGTGATGCTGCAGTGGAATTGAGAAATTTGTTCTGACGTGAAACTCCTCCTGATAGAAGGAAAAGGTGAACTCACTGCATGTGGCTTCCAAGGTGAACATCCCCACCAAAATTTAGGAGGATGTGAAGTTCTGAGTGGGAGCTCAGGGTACATTTGTCATGTAACTCTTAATAAACATTCCTACATTTTTAGTGCATGGAATGAGGTTCTGGTTTCTGATACTTCTCAGGGAGAGCTTCTGTCCTGCCCCCACTCTGGGATCTGGTTCCTTTGTGACAACCAATATTTTGGTTTTGGGTTTGAAAACTCATCCAACTCAAACTTCCTGAGGAAAAAACCTTGTATTTTCAGTGGCTTCTCCTGGCTTGGTGACTTGCCGACCGAATGCTAATCCCAAAGCAGAAATCATGATTAAATCAAAATTTCAAAGATCATGAAGCATTCCCTAACAGAATCTGAAGGGAAAACTTTGTTATCAGAGAACTGAGAGTTCTGATAGCCCTGGAGCTATCACCCATCTGCCTGTCAGAGCCATGTCTGCTTGGGCTGATGTCACAATCTGTAGGTGTCTGCACGTTACAGGGACAAGAATCCCACCATTCTGGATTTCAGAAAAACAGATTATTCTGGGTAAAAAGGAAAAATTGATCTGAGGTTTTAAATGGCCTCTCTGACACCTATTTTGCCCAGCACTGGTTATTATTACAAGTGTGTTATTTCCTGCTGGTGTCCCCAGAGCTAGTAACAGAATGGCACTGCTGCAGAATGGGTCTGGCCCTGACCAGGTGAGACATGGACCAATGTTCCACTCTGCATTTCTGCCTTAAGGTAGGAACAGTTCAGTATCTACCAGGCCAAACCCTTTTGCTGCTGCATTAATTCCCAGAATGTGGCAGAGGAGGTGCTGGACCTGTTGGTGGTCTCAGTTCATGTGAACTGCCCAGTGCCCTCCTGAGCTGTGCTAAACACAAACCTGGTGTCACACACTCTCACCACATGGGATCGCCTGTCTTTTGTCACAGCAGAAGTGTTTCAAGTGAGTTGAAGTCCACAGTAAATGTTGAAGATGGATGTTCTGGTGAGTATAAATGGCTCCTTTGGTTCTCAGCCTGGTGCAGGCTAATGTTGCCTGTGGGACTGTGTTCTCCAAAGGCCATTCAGCTGCTGGTAACACGGATGTTTCCCTGTTCCTGGCAGAAGTAAAATTCCTGTGTGGTGACAGGCTCCACGATGGAGCAGCTGGCTGGACATGGCCCCAGTGCCAGCTGAACTCCATAGTGAGAGGTGACTGCAGAGGAAGGGCCAAAAGAGTTAATGCTGTGGAGCATCAGGCCATGCTTAGGAGCCAGGAGCAGGTTGCTCAGATCCCCTTGCTCGTGTTCTCTGACACTAGCATGCCCATGGAGCTGGCAGAAGGGTTCTGTGTGACCCTTTTGCCTGTAGGGCAGGATGAGCAGCTTCAGCAACCTGTGCTGGCAGCTGCTTTGTGCCACTTCAGGATTCCTGCACTGCTCAGGCTTGGCATCTCCATCCACCATTTCTGCCCACAGGTTGGCAGAACAGGCTGTATTTGCACAAGGTTTTGTTCTGGTTCCTGAGCAAACACCTTCTGGACAGTAAGTAAAGTTTAGCCTCTCTTTTCATTCTCTTTTGGCCAACACTTCTGTGTGCATTCTGCTCTGCTGAGGGAGATTCATTCTGCTGGCATGTTATGAAGCACTCTGTGACCTGTCAGAGTCCCAGGGTTCTGCTTAACTTGAGAAAGAAAAGGCAGTGGGAAGCATGTGATGAGAGCTCGCTGCTGTATGGAGCCAGGGCAGGGCTGTGAGCTTGCGGTCACAGGGTGGAAAACTCATCTCATGTCCCTGGAAGTGGCTTTTCCTCCTGGAATATGGCCTCCATCATCACACAAGGCTGAGTGGGAAGAAGCAGAGGAGCTTCCAGAACAGGAAACTGCAACCCAGAATCCATGAGAGCTGGGACAAGCCAGTCCAGGAAAATTTTCTTAACACTGGAACCACGACAGGCTGGAAAATCTGTTGTTGGGTGAGCAGCAGGAGGAGTTGCAAGGGGCTGGCTGTGCTAACAGCAGTGGGTGGGACTTGGGCCTTTCCAGCTCTTGCTCCAGGAATGCCCCTGGCAAAGCTCCCTATCTCCCTCCGCTGCTTTGCAGGGGCTGGAGAATGGGTTTGTCCCTGATGCTCCAGAGTTTGAACTGTTTGTTTGGTGCATCCTGCTCCATGTGCTGCAGGCAAGGGAAGCCAGGTATCACCGGGCCACTTCCCACAGGACTGCCCAGGAAAGTGATGGATTTTGTTTGTGTGAAAGACATAAATACAAACACTTTTTTCAGCATTTCCTTTCCCAGGTTAACCCAAAGTGGCAGCTGGGAACAGCACTGCCTGTCTGCTGCAGCCCCAGCTGTGCTGGTTTGGTAAATGGAGCGACTGGAGGGAGAAGAAGATCCCCATTCTCCTCTGCTCCAAGCCTGCAGCTGCTCCTAGGTGAGATGTGGGGCTGGGGGTTGGGGAGTGCAGCTCCTGAGATCCCAGCCCTAGGCTGGAGAGGCAGTCATGCAGTGAAGCCTAGAGCCAGAATACTCCCTGGCAAAGAAATATATCTCTTTACTGCTGTAGCTTATTCCTTCTGGGAAACTGGTTCAAGATATATTAGTCAAAGAATAATACTTGCAGCTCTATCAGGAAATTTTTATTAGGAGCAGTTCCCACTATGGCAAACTTTGGGCATTAACATCATTAGTCAGGTTCCCACAGTGGGCACATAAACCTTCAGGGTTCTTTACTCCTTGTAGTAAATCAACCTGGCTTGTTTTGTTTGCTTTCCTATTTCTGAGCCTCTGGCATATTGGGTTTTGAAGTGGTTTTCAGCACCTACAGAGGCTGGAAATGATGGGTATAGCTGTGGCAAGTGAAAGCAGATGTAGATGTAATTAATACAATTTTATGGCTGAGGTGTTGCAAGAAGCATCACCATGGGAGACCTGAGGAGGGAGCTGCATGGTCAGGGATAAGGATGCTCCTTCTAGGCTGCACAGCCAGGGTTGAGGCTGCTCCTCCTGGGCATCAGCCATGTGCTTGCCCTGGCCAGGGCAGCTGCCAGCAGCACCCAATGACTGAGCAAGTGGGGCAGCTTTCGCAGTTCTGTTAACACCCATGCTTCCATTTTGGATGCCTATGTCTGCTGTGGATGCTTTTTTCCCTATTTGGTTTCCTGAACAACCTGGAGACACATCTGGTCAGTAGGAAAGAGCATCCCAATGCCAACAACCGTGGCGCTGGCGCAGTCTGATGCCTGCAGTCAACTCTCATCTCAAACCAGAAAACACTGCTTTTCTCTGTGATCAGCTTTTGCAGCAGCAAAGTGCTGAAAATATAACTGCCTTCAAGTCTAAAATTAGAAACCATTCTGCAGACTGATTTCCTTCCCCTCCTCTTCTTTCTGACCCAGGAAACCCACCAGCTGTAATGTTCCCATAGTAACACAAGACATGGAGGAAAAGGAGATGAAAGATCCTTCGTTGCAGGGGCCACATCGTTCTGCAGCTGCGAGGCAGGAGACTGCTCCTTGAAAAGGAGTGGAGTTTTCATGCTCCCTTAATTAAATGTCTGGACATCTGTACTGGTACCAGTTCTTAGCAAGACAAAATTCATCTGTTTATAGGTACAAATTGCTGAGGGGAAAAAATGTCAATAGTCACACCAGAAAATGCAGAATTAAAGAAAAATGTTTAATTAAAGAATGGAATGTTGCTACAATCCATCCTCTGTGCAACAAAAATACCAGGAACAGGGCCGGAAGAGAAAGGTGCTAGAACAATGCTGTTATTATCCAGAATATGTTTTATGACGTTTTAGTAAGACAAGAAAGAAGATTTTCAACATTTCAAGCAGTGACAAACCGTGGAGTGTGATGTGAGAGTCAACAGCATCCTTTTGCCTGTTTTACTCCAGATACCAGACTTCAACCCAAGGTGGTCACCTCACCAGTCCTCGCCTCTAGCTGGAGGTTGCAGGGGATCAAGACATAGTCCTGAGCAGGGAAGGAAGGCGAGCTGAGCATAGTGCCCATGCAGCTCAGTCAGCCCAGACAGGGCTCACCCCCCACCCACAGCCCCTCCAGCCTGGCCACTGCCTGTGTCTGTGGGGCTAAAGAGGGGCTGGGCCTGTTTAAAGCAATAGAACTTGGTTCTGCAGTTTACCATTGCTGTAGGAGCAGGCTCTGATTTATTCCAGAGCTGGGAGGTTAGCACTGCTCCCATGCTGCCTTTAAATCAAACACAGCAGGGAGTGATTTGAATGTTTTATTTCTTACCTTGTGAATTGTGACATTGACATTGGTGTAGGTGAAACTGGCAATGTGGGGCAGGAAAACACCTTCTCTCAGGACCACTAGGAAAAGAAAGAGGGTAAGTTGTCAGCCATGTGCTGCCTGGGTCCATTTTCAGCATCCCATGTGCCAGCACCTGCAGAGCTTCCATTTCCTCACCATTAATCTGGGCTAGCACCTCCTCACGGATTATAGACAAGAATAATTCCTCCAGCAAGGCAGCCTGTGGGGGAAAGCCAGGGTCAGCTCATGGCATGGGGCTAAAGCAGGAGGAGAGGGGCAGAGACTCATGAGAGAGGGTCTTGGTGCTCACTGCACCTCTCCCCATCCTGCAAGAACCCAACTCTCCAACATGCACCCCAAGTCAGTATTTACATATTTCCCTAATGGCACCCACTGCCCGAAATGGCTGGGGCAGCTGAGTGGAACCAGGCCCTCAAAGGATGGTGCAAAGAAAGGCTGTGGCTAAGAGCACCTACCAGCACGGGACCCACATCAGAGGCAGCAAGGCTGAGCTCGATGTCCCTGGAAAACAAAGAGCAGCAGCAAAGGAGCTGCTGGTGCTGAGCTGTAATAAGCAGTGACTTCCCCATTTCTCAAAATCCTTTGGCTGGTCTCAGGGACAATGCAGGGGATGGAAGGTGCAATTCCCACCCTTCTCCCTAATCACGTTACTGGAGTCTCACTGTTTCCCTGAGGAAGGAGCTACCTCTGCAATGCCCAAACTCTAAAAGCTAAGAACATCCCAGGGCCCCTTTTCCTCTCCTTCCCCTGCTGGGACTGGGGTGTGTCCCCTTCAGGCACCCGGAGCATAGCTGTGTTCATTACTCTATCGCTGCCACAGAGATTATCATCCTCGTGTCGGCGACGCTGAGTTGGAGCCTTGCAGACACATCCTGTGAAGGGGACAGAGGACAGGATCAGTGAGGAAACTGCCCCACTTCAGCTTTGAATAGCAGGCTGTGATGACCCCATCCATGTGCTGCCACCTGCGACATGCTCCCTGTGGCCAGTGTGACACCACATGGGCAAATGCTGCTGGGGACCGGGAGCACTGTGATGTGGAAAGGCTGAATCAGCCACTGCAGTGATTGCAGTTGGACCAAGGCTTGGAGCAAGGGCAGTTCTGTGAGCAGCACAGGCACACTCACAGCACACACTTCCCAAGCTCAGCAGGTTTGCAGGGTACACTCACCACATTCACACTCAAGAATCTCTGGAAAACTGGTGATCCTGCTCCAATTTGGGCAGTAAGGAAGAGCTTCAGGATTGCTTTGCCTTCCTCCAGCACCACATGAGGTGAGCTCCGGGTCGTGGCTTGCAGCTCCACTGGCAGATCCTCTTGGAAGAGGGAGCCCATCTGGCAAGGGAGTGGGGTTATTTCTGGGCATGGCAGCCATCCCTGTGCTCCCAGGGTGGTGGGTTGGCAGTTGGGGGGCACTGCCCACATTGGGACTGTGCCTCTTGGGGTGACAGAGACAGCAACGCACCTGAGTGATCTTCTCTGCCATGGTGGCAGTGGTCAGTGGGCTCTGAAAAACAAAGCACAGCTCATGGTCAGACTAACAGTTGTATGTGGCTGTTGTGCCAGGGCTCATGTCTAGTGTGGCCATGCAGCCCCTGCATGGAGCCCTCCTCACGCCAGCCCATGCCAAGAGCAGTGTAGAGGTTACTCTTCCTAGCAAACTCCATTAGACCAGTAATATTTTGGGGAGTGTGGGGTTGAGGGGCTGTGATTCCTGTAGGTGGTCAGATACATTCTCATTTCTGTGCAGGGCATGTGGCTCCCCTAAGCCATTCCCAGGGCAGGGCTGTCCCTCCAAGTGCCTATCTCCTACTCCTTTCTTCTTTGCTTGCTTCACTCACCAGGATGGTCATGTTGAAGGCTCCAGACTTTTCCAAGGCAAAGAAGAGGCTGGTATAGAAGTGCTCAGAGAAAGCCAGAGTGAGGTGGGAAGGGCTGGAGCTGTCTGGCACAGGGATGCTGAAAGGCACAGGGCTGACTGGCAGGGGGATCGCCGTCCCTGCCACCTGGAAAGTCGTCTGCAGGGACATGGACAAGGAGAAAAGGAGCTTGAGGTATCTCAGGGCACACAGCACTAGGAGGGAGTGGCTCTCCCAAGGACAGGAGCTGTGCTGTGAAAGCTGAAAAGTGAGGACTTACTTGCAAGGAGATGATGATTCCCTGCTCAGAGTACATGGGGGCAGCCAGGGGCAGGTACCGAACCTGGCAGCTTGGTGTGATGGGGAATGGAGCTGCAAATGGAACAGAGGGATTCTCAGGAAGAGGAAGGCAGCAGTGACAGGGGACTGGCTCTGGGAAGCATCTGGGTTTCCCAAGTGAAAAACAAGGAAATATCTGGGCAGAGGGAACAGGTTCCCGGGGAGATGACTGCGGCAGAGCCTCTGCTGCTGTTTGGTAGGAGCCAGTCCCGCCTCATGACCTGCTCCAAAATGATCCTTGAAGCCCTCTGTCCATAACGCGACTGAAGGCCAAGTGCTCACCTGCCAGGGACATCAGCCGTTCATTTGGGAAGAGCAGCAATTTGGAGACTTCCAGGCAAATCTATCGAATAAAGAACAAAAAGTGAGGTGATAGGTGAGCATGGGAGTCTGCTGGCATTGGGTGTTGCAGAATGCCTCTGAGGCAGGTGTCCTCATCGATTGGCAGCCAGGAGCTGGGGAGGATGGCAGCATCCAGTGAGCACAGAACCGTGGGGGAGATCTGTCAAAGCACTATGTAGACTTAAAGTGCTCTACTTCTTACAGAGCTCTACAACACTGTCTCATGCCTTTACAAACTCTCTCTTACCTTTTCGACATTGACCTGCTTGTCCACATCTGATCCTGAGGACGTGCTGGGTGAAAACAACAGAAGTTAGGCAAGAACCAGCTCATCCGAGGATGTGTGTCTTTTATCTAACTCAAAAGGCATCCAGAGACAGAATTACCATTATTTTCCATCATCTATTAAGCTGTGATTAAAATTCAGAATTCCAAACCCCTGGAAAATGGCTGCTGGACTTGCATTAGAAGTATTCCTTGCTGCACAGCTCAGAAAGTGCTGCTCCTTGTGAGAGACTGAAACTCTCTTCAAATGGGGAAACAACCCTAACAGCAGAAAAAAGTTCCTCCCATGGAGATAAAAATTTTGTGATGGCCTTTGTTAGGTTTCAGGGCAGTGAACAGGTCTTAATCTGGTCACCTTGGTGCCTAGAAATGCTTGTGCCTCGGTTTCTTCTTTTCCCCATTACCTGCGTCCCACAAGGAGGAAAACTGCAGGGCTGACCTGTCCATCTCCTCAGTGCTCTGCAGCTCCTCCAGAGTGGGTTTGCAGGCAGAGGTCACCAGCTCCAGGTTCCCTTCAGGGTTCATCTCCACATGAAGGTCTGCCAGGATGGACAGTTGCAGCTCCTTGGTGGTTGAGCTGTGCCAGGGAGGAGAGGAGGAGGCTGGAGCCAGGGACTGCTCCTGGCCACACTCCCCCCAGGCCATCCTCGCTCCTGCAGGTGCTGGATGTGGCCTTTTCACTCCAGTTGGGAACTTAGGCCTGTTCCAGCCATGCAGCCCCAGCACTCACGGGGCAGCTGTGATGCCAAGGTCCACATCGATGCTCAGCCGCAGCCCCGTGTCAGGGATGAGTGTCAGGGAAAACTCGTCTACTTTGACCGTGTTAATTTGGTTCCTGCTAGAGCAAAAGTTAAGGTGCTGGCAGACCAGAACTCACTGATGTGCACTCCCTGAGAAATCTTGAAAGCCCATGGGATCTGCACAGATAAATCCATGCCCTTAAAGCAACATAAGGTCTGCTGCACTTGGACCCCAATGGAGGAGCCAGGAAGTCAGGAGCTTGTTTCTAAAGCTCCTGGTCTCCAGAAGGACATTCCTTCTGCTGGCAAAAGGCCTTTTGTGTTGATATTCAAACACCAGCATGAACCAGGGGTATGGCTGCAAAACCTGGGCAAGAGAGGGCAACTCACCTGCTTGGGGAGGTGATAGATGGGTCTGGTGCTGGCGGGGCCAAGAAGTCCTGCCTGAGGACTGACTCTGCATGTGGCTTTGAAACTTCAGCAACTGTCAAATAGGACAGATGTTTTATTTCCCTCTGGAGCTTGTGCCCTGATGGACAAACTGAAACTCCATCCAGCTGACACACTTCCATCCCTTACTAACCCCCTGCTGCTAGCCCTAGGCAGGGGGTGATGCAGGTAAGCTGAGTAGTGCCACAAGATTCTGGTGCTGGAGTTTGGTATTTCATCACGGGAGTGGAAGATGCTGCTGCCTCCCCTCCCTGCTGTCAGTGTGGGAGATGTGGGTCCTGACTTACGGTATTTCAGTCCTGATGGGGTGAGGATGCCGCCACAGTTGGGTGACCTGATGGTGTGAGCTGGGATCAGGAGGCTCAGGAGGATACTCAGGGTTCGGAGCATGGCCATGCTGGCACCTGGAGGAAAAGGAGGAGAAGGAGAAGGAGGAGGAAGAGAAGGAGAAGGAGGAAGAGGGCACTCATGGCAGCCTGGTCAGAGCAGCATGGTCCTGGCCTGGCCACTGAGGAGCCATAGATCTGCTCCTGAACTGAGCTTGTGGTGCAAAGCTTGTCAGCTTTGTTGCAATAACAACCCACAGCTCTTGTATTCTGCCTTAACAGCTCTTAACAGCTCAGCCTGGGAGACCTCCTGTGCCTGTAAGCTAGAATGGTGCCTACAGCGGTATCACACCTGCTGAAGAGCACAGAATGGCCATAATTAGTATAAAACCACCAAATAAACAGGAGCTAAAATTAATAAGGAATGGAAGTTATGGAGGAGGCTGCAGTCAAATGAAAAGGTGATGGTGTTATCTATCTCTGAAACTCATTTGTGAATCATTTATAATTTCTGCAATGCTCTTATAATATTAAGAAAAAAAGTAATTCAGAAAGTTTAACCTGCAGAAAATATACGTGTTTATCTCATTCTTTGCAGAAAGTGGACTCCTGATGAGTGCTGACCCTTATCAAGACACATAAAAATAAGTAGAAGAAATGGCTGAATTAAGTTATTCAGTTTGCAAATGTATCTTTACCTCTCCTGGCCACTCTTCCCATTCTTCTGACTCAGCTCTGTGTCTTGCTGTGGCCCCACTGAGGATTTCTGCTGGCTTTATATACGCTCCCAACCAAGGCTGACGAGGCAGGAATTGGCAAAGGTGACTGGGAACACAGACACTATAGGGACTCTTTGATTTCTGTACCATTTTAATTGTTTCCCCATAGACTTGATTACATTGGCTGTTGACCTGGTGAGGTGAAGTATTGAACAGCAGGTGCTGGGGCAGCTTGTCTTCACTCTGGTGTTCCTGAGGAGCACAAAGAAAGGCCTTTGGGTGGAGGGTGCCAAGAAATCAAACATTGTTAGAAAGCAAATGTGTGTTTCTTTGCTTTGCAGCTGTGCTTTCTTCTGAATACCAGCGGGATGGCCACTTCTGTGTTCACTTTTGCAATAGAGAGAGGCTGAAAGAGATGGGGTTGTCCAGCCTGGAGAAGAGAAGACTCTGGAGAGACTTTACAGCACCTTCCAACGTCTAAAAGGGCTCCAAGAGAGTTGGAGAGGGACTGCTGACAAGATCATGGAGTGACAGGGCAAGGGGAAAGGCCTTCACACTGACAGAGGGTTAGATTAGATATTAGGAAGAAAGTCTTCCCTGTGAGGATAGTGAGGCCCTGACACAGGTTGCTAAAAGAAGCTGTGGCTGCCCCATCCCTGGAAGTGTCCAAGGCTAGGTTGAATAGGACTTGGAGCAACCTGGTCTAGTGGAAGGTGTCCCTGCCCATGGCAAGGGGTGGGAATAAGATGAGCTTTAAGATCCCTTCCAAATCCAAACCACTCTGGGATTCTATAAGAAGCTGCTGTGGTTTTTTGTTATTTTCCTGACTGGGCAGCTGAGACTAGAAGGGGTGAAATCTGCATGTGTCACACTGAAAGAGGTCTTGTCAAATCACCAACGATGTCTTCCATTTCCATCAGGGATGGGTAAGTCTGTTGGAAGTAATGGGAATGTTTCTGTTGGGTTCAGCATGTTTCAAACCAGACAGAAAATCTGGAATGGCCCATGTACAATAGTTCCTTCATCTCTTTAACCCATTTCCAACCCACTGGCAATATTTATTACCACTGGTAGAAAAAATAGTGGGTGACATCCAAATTCTTTGATAGCGTCTCTACAAGCGGTGCAAACATTCATGGAAGGGAATCAGAGTTCATCTCCTTCCTGTGCTTGAGGTTCATTTTGTTCTCTTGGTTTCCTTTTGGCCCGGAGAACAGAGCATGGGCCACCTGCAAACACCAGGTACATGCATCCTCCATGGTCCCATCAGCTCTCCTTTGTGCTCTGTGTTATGACTTGCCCCTATCCCTCTCTGATACTTGTGATCTCAACTTTGAGGCATGACCAGTCTTCCAGAGAGGGTTGAGTTGCCCATTTCGGTCTGACTCCCTTGGCAGACGAGTGAGGTGCTCAGGGCTTGTTGAAACACCTGCTGCCTGGGCAGCAGCCATTGTCCTTTGTGCATTGGTGGCGTGAGGTACTGGGTGCTGGTTCCAGGTGCATCCTGACATGTTCAAAGCCCTTGGCCCTCCCCAGCACTGTGTTGGCTTTCTGCTCAGCATGACAGGGAAATGGCAAGAAAAGCAGGGTTCCAGCCATGTTGTGCATTTCCATTAAAGGCATCCAGAGAGCAGCGTCAAGAGGAAATATGAAGATCGAGCAGCCTGCCAAGGGAGAACAGGATTTACGCTTCTGTGCCGATGTACACGGGCAATTGAGAGGCAAGAAATGTGCTCAGAAAAGTAAATCCATTGAGAAGGTTGTAACCCTCAGATGAGTCCCTTGGGGCCATGGGAGGTGTTTCATAGGATCTGACTTTGGTAGAAACATGGACACAACCTAGAAAACTCTCTGAGAAATGGGTCTTTGCTGTGTTTTAGAGCAGCAGTTAGGAATTTGCCCCTGTGATTCCTTGTTCCAGCGCAAGTGATATCAGCAGCTCTCCCTGAGATTGGGGATTTTCTGGGGAGTGGTATTATCACTTTCAGCAGTTCAAGGGTTGGGGATAAGCTGCCACTGTGGTGCTTAGAGGTGGATTTTCTCCTCCTGAAGAGCTGTTCTGGACCTGATGATGCCTGTGGAGGCTTAATTAGATGTCAGCTTACAGCATAATGACTGATCAAGTTACTAGCACAAAAGTGTCTTTCTGGCATGATGTGCTCCTTGTCGGGAGTTATCCATAAATCTTGCACTCCTGTTAGATAAGATGTAAATCTCCCTGTCTGGGCTTAGCAGCGGGCCACTGAGCACAGCACTGGGAAAGAGGTAATGACAGATTAAACCTCATCACATGTTTTATACAGAAATGAATAGAGGAAATAAATTACTTTGTGCTGCAGTACCCTACTGGGGTGAGCTCCCAGAGCTGGGTCCTGCTGGGTGGAGTACTTGGGAGGGAAGAGATGAGGGTGTGGTAGTGGCCACTAACCTCAGAGGAAGCCACAGTGACAACAGCAGCATGGGCAGCCAGAGGAGAGCTCTGTCCAGCCTGTCTCCATTCTGTGGCTCTCCCATGGTAGTGTGGGGAAAGGATTGGGGCTGAGAAGCCCATTCTCTGGGCAGGTGAAGGTTCTACTCAGCTTCACTGTAACCCTGTCTGAAATCAGTAAAAGGACTACTGAGATTATCACAATTCCCAAAGGGTTATCCCCCAGCTGATCTGTGTCCTCCTTTAGTATTCTTACAATTCTATGAACCTTTGAGGAGTGGGAGCTGCTCATCCAAGAGCCACAGTTGCACATGTATCTCCAAAAGTAGAATTTATCATTGCCTATCTTAGGTTTCATCTCATCCCCACTTTTGTCTGTACCACGTAATCAAGCATATCAGGTTTTTCCTTTGGATTTAGTGTGCAGATTTTGTTGGCTCCTCTTGGGCATTGAGCAAGAGCTCAACAGTCTCTGTTGGCTTTAGTCTGCTGGGAACATTCACCTGCTGAGTGTAAGACTGAGATCTTACGTGGACTCTCAGATTTATCAGTATTTGTATTGGTGGATGTTGGAAACCCTCAGGGATTAGCTCACGTGACAGTATTATCCAACTTTAATGCTTTCAGTTCTCTTTTTTCTCAGTCAGGGTTTATATACTGACTATTCCTTACCTCTCTCCGGAAAGCATGGAGAACCTCTGGGGACTCTCCAGGTGAGGTGACAGCAATGCCTGAAGTTTCTGTTGTAGTGAGGTGCAGCAGCTCACACAATTTTTGTGGTGCAAGCAGGAAGTGGAAGGCCAAGCTGGAGCAGAGTGGTGGTGCTGTGTCGATAGTCCATGGAAAGGCTCATCACACCTCATGCCACAGCCAACAGCCATGAGGATACCTGCTGCTCCCACAACCAGGGTTTGGCAGGCCCTGAGATCCAGTGGGCCTTGGGATCCATCAGGCAGCTCCTGCCTTCTATCTGCATACAGTTTTAGGTATGATGAGCAGCTCTGGTGTTTGTGGAAGAGAGAAGCTTAGTGCGGTACGGGACACAGGCACATCCTGATGGGGCTGTGCTGCATAGATGCCTGCACTTTGAGGAGTGATTCTTGTACCCAGCCTATGTCTTTGCTGGTGTAACTCTGCTGGACTTTCCTGGAGCCCTGCTTGCTTTCCTCTAGTGCAGTGTTTAGCTGCTGATGTGCAGTTTGGGAACTGTCTCCAGTTCATAGTCTCTCTATGTCTATTGAAGCCCACAGGCTCTGCTGTGTCTGGAGCTTTGTGAGCAGCCATTCGAGATCAGAAGATGTCAAGCCTTTGGTACATTCTATTCCTTGGTTGGTGGCTGGTGTGGTCAGGAGGAGCTGCTGGCCCTGGAGCTGTCATCAGGGTTGACCATGGAACAATTGATTGTGGTAAGTGCTCAGTCACATTACTGTCCAGGTGTGGACATGAATCTGCCTGTCCATGCCCCATGTTTCGTGTCTAAAATGAACCTGGCAAGCTCCCATCACCAGTCAAGAATACCAGAGATGTCTGTGATGGGAATTCACAGCGCCCAAAGAATCTGCTGGGTCCTGGGTGTGTTGGGATGGAGATGTATTGACAGTGGTGGTTTATATGGTGCAGTGGGAGTGCCACAACCCCTTACCCTCTGGCACAGCCTCCTCCATGGGGGGGGTTGTGCTGATTTCCTTGTGTTCTGCAAATTCTCCAGCAGTCTCTGCTGCTCTGAATAGGAGTGATGTTCTGCAGAATATGGCAGAGGAAGCTGCAAAAAAAAAAAGCCCAATGTCAAACCCATCAAAGGCATCTCAGGGTGAGTGATGAGCTGCAGCCTCACACTGTGAGCCCAGAATCAGGGATGAGCAAATAAAAGTGGGAGGTTGGGAAGTGTCAGCCCAGAGGCAGCCACGAATCACTCCCCACTAACAAGTGTGATATTAAAGCTGGTGATTTTCTGCATGATTGTGTCTACAAACACACGGAGAAACTATAACTTGAAGGCAACAAAGCACGTCAGCTCCTGCCTCAGCACTGTCTGGGGTGGATGTCATGGGTCTGCAGTCCTAGGGGTTGGCTCCCAATGTCAGGGTGCTCAGCTTTTGTCCATGAAGTCCTGAGGAAACCCCAAAACTTTTGGAGTAATCAGAGCTCCCTCTCCATCCCCTAGACCCATGCTGGGTTGGACTATAGGTACGTTTTGAATGCCATTATGATTTTTTCCCATTTTTTTAAAAATTAAGCTGTGTGGTCTTTCTGTTAGGAAGAAACATAATTTTAAATTTAGAAGTAGTTTTAAATGGAAAGTTTAAACAAGAAGGGGAAGAAAAGAGGTGATGGTGATAATACTGACAGGTGACTTTGCTGTTAGCATCAAAGCCCAGGCATAAGGCTTTCACAGTTGCTTTTTCCCAGATCTTTCTTTCTGTTTTTTTCCCACAGGCTGAAGGTGAAAGGTTTCTGTCTCCCAATGATCTCACTGGTGCTCTCCCCAGGCTCGGGACTCTTCACGGCTGTCTTTGTTCAAATGACCATCGCTGAGAAAAGGTGGGAGCTGGCACCAACAGGGCTGGGGGACTTGCTTATGTGGTTTGTCCTGTGCTGACCAAGCTTTGCCCTGAGCAGCTTTATAGGAAGAAACATGGAATTCACTCTGCCTGCAAACCTGATGGCCAGAGGGTGGCTGGGGCAGGACATAAAAGGCACCCCCAGGCTCAGCCCCAGGAGCTGCCACATTGCCATTATCAGCATCAGAACCAATCTCCCCAGCAGGTAAGTCCCAAAGGATACATCACTGGTGTGCCAGGATTGACAATTCCTAAGGGGCAGCTAACAACACTGTTGGAGCTTTCAGTCTTCAGGTTTGCTTCTGCAGCATAAATACTTTTCCCTGGTTTTTTTTCCACTAAGAAAACTAAAAGGTTTTATGGATAAATTCAGATCAGCTCTAGTTGTGCTATTCCAGGCAGTGTCCATCTTTGGCTCAGTCCTGTACTTCTAAACTGCCAGAGGTTCTTTTAGGGATAGAAATCTTCAGCTTTGTTTAAAGAATTCCAGAAGATGGCATTCTTGAGAAAAGGTTTACAGAGAAAACACTTTTTACTAGACACGAGGGGTATTTTGCCCTAATCTGTACCAGATCAGTTTCTGTAGTGTGTGACTTTCCTGCCTTTTGAACTTCAGTAAATAATTATTGCTGTGTGCATGAGGGCTGTGAGGGTGATGCCTTGACTCTCCACAGATCTCCAGGATGCTGCCTCCATCCCAGCCAGTGGTGACTGACATGCGAGCAACAAATGCACTATTGGAGTCCATAACCTCGGACAAGAGCTTTGTGCAGCTCTCCAGCACCACTGAATTCTCTGTTTCCCTTTCAGGCTCCACTCCCGAATCCCTCTTTGTCCTGGATGTTGTGAATTTTGCTGTTGGCAGGGGCTGAATGTGGTCGCTCCTGCTCTGAGCCAGCAAATCCACGCCAACACCGGAGCGGGAGATGCGGGCACATGCAGACAGGGATGTTGGTCAGGAATATGCCTGTCTGGCAAGTCCTCGGGGGATGGAGCAGTCAAGGTGGAGCAGGTCCTTGGTGGAGACCCCATTCCCCCTTCCCCTTGCAGCACAGCAATCTGGAGGCAGAGTTTGATGTTTCAGAAGAAAAGCTGCAGCTCTCCCTCACCCTGCGGAGGCAACGCGGCTGCTGGTCCCTGGTGCCACCACCGCAGAGGGACAGTCCCCTTGCATGTGAGGGGGCACACAATGCACCTCACCCCTGTGTTTTCAGAGAGAATCTTGTCTGTCTCTGCCCGAATTCTTTACAGTTTATACTAACAGCTGTTTAAAAATAGATGAGGGTCAACATGACATAATGCAGCTGACCTAAAACCTGGAGAGATGTAATTCTCCAGGTTCAGGGTGGAGAAAGTGCTCTGTGTGGGAAGCAGTTCTTCTCTGCAAAGTGACTAGTGGAGCCACAGCACTACCGATGCGAGGAGGGTTGTGGAGGTCAAGACTGGGGTGAGGAGTTTGCTGAGGGTGACCAAGATGCAGGAGGTGAATGACATTGAGCTTTTCCTTCCCTGCAGTCTGCCTCAGGTAGCCTTGGCTTCCTCCTCCCTGGGGACATTTGATGTGAGCTGGGGGTCTGTGCCGTGCCTTGAGCTGGGATTGCTGCCAAGCTGGAATCTGTTTTGTGTAACATTCCACCCGGAATTTGCTCTCCACAGCCTGTCCAGATGCTTTCATTATCAATAGCAGATTTTTGGGAAAGAAATCAACCAAACAAAAAACCAAAACCCCAGGAAAACCAGAGTGAATCCTGAAAATGAAATGCTGTTTCAAGGAATAACATTTCAAGAAATAACAAATGGCAAATCAATCTCCTAAGTCATTTTCCCATAGGCATAAATGCTCAGTAAGGGGTCCATGGTTCCAGCACACCACGTGCATTTGTGGAAGCATTTTGGCCACCAGTAACTCTCCCTGGTTTGGCACCCACAGGGTGTTGGGCTGGAAATTCATTTTCCTCATCTCCCTCTAATCCAGATGCTAGAAAGAGAATTTGGGAGGGCGAGTGCTGGTAACATCTCTTTGATAGCAGGGCCTGGGGCTGTGTGGAATGTGCCCCAGTCAGACAGCAGGGTGCTGCTGGGCTGGGGACAGGTTCACCCAGAGCAGTTCTCATAGAAGTTAAAATTTTTCCAGTGTTCCCATTCTGTTTGATGGAACTTTTGCCATTTTCCTGTGAGTGGAGAAGGCACTGGAGGAACTGCTGGTGAGCTCAGCAGCTGTGGTGTGATGGGTCACAGGCTCACCCTCCTTGTCTGTGTTTCAGGAGTTGCCACTGAAGAGGGTTCTGGCAGATATTCTTCATATGTCTTATGTGCCATGGATCAACAGTAAGTATGGCTACAGCTCCCTCTGAGAGTTCACTATCTGCACAGGGGAGATAGTTCTCATTTGTTTTGCTACAGACTGTTCTCTTTTGGCAATGGAATTGCCTGTCTGAGCTGGTATATTCCTCTTGTCTCCAGGGCTGTCAGGGACTCTGCCAGGACAGTCACTTGCTGGCCATTTCACACCCACGGGGTTTGCAGTGGGGCTGGAGGGGAGCACTGCTGGGTAGTGCCTCTAGTCACACTTTGCCTATCCAATCCTTCAGAGGCAGGAGAGATCTGCCTGCACAGACAGAGCCACTGCAAAGAATGCAGACAGCTTTTCTGAAGACCCTTTGAGCATTGTTCCTGTCCTCAAACTCCCTTGCTATCATAGATCTTTTCCTTTTTTTAAATCTCCAAAATCCAACATATCCCCCTGAACCACACTAAAACCAGCTGAAATGTCAGTAAAATTCCCCACCCTGCAGCATCCACTTATCTATTTAACTCGTGTGGGAAGTATGCCAAAGGCAGAGATGTAGTTCAAACTAAAATACACAAGCCCAAGAATTCTGACCGTTAGTTTTCCCTCTGAGTATTCCCAAAACCCTTTGGTAGGCAGGCAAATGCCAGAGATGCCAGCAGTGACCACCACGGCCAAGGTGCCTCTGACAGTGTCTCCCACTCATTTCAGGGGTGCTGCGTGCAGGGATCCTGATGCCCAGCCAGGGATCCTGCTGGGCATCACCTACCACCAGGCAAACATCAGCATGGGTGAGGTAGGGACACTGCTGTGGTGGCTTTGCCACCTCCTCGGTCACACTGGACTTTGTGCCACTTGTCTATCACACCTGAGCATAGAAGCAACTGTAAAATCCCACCTGTGTGTTTTTTATTGTCAAATCCACAGAATATGCTGGTGCTGGACGTGCCTGTTGCAGAGACCTGAGGGATGGAGATGTGTGGCTGTGACCCCTGATGCGGCCAGGACCCAGTGGGAATGGGTGGGTGAGGGAGCAGCAGGTGCTGGGCTTCCCAAAGTGTTTCTTTTTCTTTCCTTGGCTTTTCAATAATTGGGCTCTGTAAGCTGAAATAAAAAGACCCCACTACGCCATGGTGAGGCTGTCCTGCTGTGTGCTGTCAAAGCCAGCTGGGAATGGCTGGGCAGAAACCATGTGTCCTGAAAGAACTGATCCCTAAATAAATCACAATTGCATCATCAAGATATATCATCCACAACTCCTGCAGGAGCTGGGGTGAAAGAATGGGACCCCTGCTCCCAGAGTGCATGTGCTGCACAGGGTGGGGGTGTGTCTGCAGTCATGCACAGGGATCAAGGACACCAGAATGAGTTAAGACTCACAGAATGAGTTAGATTCAGGCTGATGTTGGAGTTTGTCAGCTGCATCATAGATATTGAACCTGAGCCTGTATCTCACTGACTGCTGGATAATTTCTTGTCATTAGTAAGTCAATAAACAGCTTCGATCCTGCTTTCATGGAGCTGACATGATTTGAACAACTTTTCCTGGCGTCAGAGAGCTGGTGGAGAATTGAGGATGTCTTTGGAAAGAATGTTGTGTTTTTAAGAAATTGCCCTGAGAAAAACCTGTTGGATAGGCAGGCTCTCAGAATTCTGTCTGTTCTCTCTGTGCGTTGCCAGACCCACAGGGATTTGTTCTGCACTGCGTGTGAGGAATCATTCTCCTTGGGAGTCTTCAGAAGTGAGGAAGGAGCTGTAAAACCAGCTCCCCATGAAAAGCAGGTTTTAATGATGCCTCTCTTCATGTCACTGCAAATATGGGCAAAGCCAGTTCATATTTTAGAGATTCCCCTAATTGTTCCTGCATTAACTAATAGATAATAAAGCAGATCTAGTCTCAATTTCCTTGAGAACAAAAAAAGATGAATCCAAATATCTGTACACAGCCCTCCTAGAGAAATCAAGGCTGAGAACCTGGAGGGGTACCTGCTTAATTTTTCATGACACAACCCGCTGCTGAGCTGCACTATCACACAACTTGGACTTGGTGCCTTGGGTCCCTTGGTGGAGGCACAGCCTTGTCCAGTGCTATCCCCCAAGAGCTCTACACAGACCCAGCAGCCCTGATCCCCCAACAGCAGGGATGTTCTTCAGAGGTCTCAGAGGGAAACCCTGCCTTCCCTGGCTCACAGATCTCCACAGAAGCAGGTTCCTCAGGCAGAAAGGCTGTGTCTGAATAATGGCATCAATGGGAAATCAGAGTAGATCCACCTCATTTTTCCAACCATGGCTAGGATGTTTCATCCAGCCTGCCCTGTTCAGAGCCTGCTGACCTCCTGCTGACATCAAGATCTCAAATGATTCTCAGGAATGTGTCCCCCTTAGTGTTTGCCTGACATCTCCATTTCAGGTGATCCAAGCAAAAGAACTGATATGAACGTGTCTGTTCACACCATTCCTATTCTTCTCCCCTTGACCAAATCCGTTCTGGTTTACTCCATGTTTCTGTCCTCACTCAGTCATGGGGCTTTGAAAGTTACTTTAGCGAGACCTGGACATCACCATGTCATTCTCTTTATGGGAATCTGTCTCAGTTTCTCCAAAATATGTAATGGTCAGAGACCTTTGCATTCAGCAGCTTCTGGGGAGAGGCCAAGTTACTGTCATACCTGAAAGGTCACTGCGCAGGAGCTATTCCTGGCAGTGCCACCCTGCCCCTTCCCTGGTCATTGACCAGTATCAGGGTTGCCTTTATGGTAATTCAGGTTTCGGATAGTGGTTGCCCAGAGTATGAAGCGATTCATGATGGATGATAACATGATACCATCTTGTTAATGCTCTCTTCCGTCTTATCAAATGTCATGATCTCAACGTGGCAGCCGGGCTTTGTGCTTTGGAAGTCCTGTCTGATCAAGTTGCAGGGAGAGTGACAATTCCTTCAGTGTTTTGACACCTTTTCCACCCTTCCTTGGCCTTTAAGTAGCCAAGGTATTTTACCTAAGGCTTATTTTTAAAGCTGGAAATAATGTGTGACAAAAGCTGGCTAATCTGCTGGAAATATTTATTTCTAAGTTTGCAGAAAGTATTAACTCTGAGCCAGCTTTTTCTGGACTATTTTTCATTAGAGCTGGGGAGCAGCTATCCCCATCCACCGCTGAGGACACTGAGGAGTGAACAGTTCACCCCTGCCCCTGTGGCTGATGCATCCTTCCTCCAGCATGGACAGTTTTTGCTGTGCCTGTTGGGATGTGCTCCACACATGTGGACCACGCTTGGTCTGGGACCCACAGAAGAAGGTTTCTTTTCCCTGCCCTGAAGAGCTGCTGCTCTGGTGCAGTGGCTCTGAGCAGCAGTCAGGGCAGGGGCCTGGACAGAGCTGCAGGAATGAGACAGAAGACCCTGGGCAGCTGCAGCACATCTGTTGCATGGGGTGGTGAGGCAAGGAGGTACCTGTCTTGGTGTGCCCACAGTGGGAATAATGGTGTTTTCAGGACATCAGCAAGACCCTAAACCAACAAGCTCTGGCTTTGTGAGCAATGGCATCAGCCTCCCAACAGTATCTCCCTGTAAAAGCACATCCCATCTCCAGCCCTCAGGATTTCTCTGAGCAGAGGTGATGGACCTGGAACAACGCCATGGCAGTTAGACCAGGGCAGCATTTTCCACCCAGACGGTGTCCCTCTAAAGAGTCTGTCAGATCAGGGTATCTGCTAGGCCCTGACACCTGATCAATGCACATTGTTACAGTGTCAGTATTCCTCCCCAGTTCAATAACTCCTTTTCCTCAGTTATCAAATAGATCATGAGCCATTCCAGTTTCTGGGCAGGGGCTGTTGGCTTTAATAAATGTTAGGTATCATCACAGGCTGTAGGCAAGTTGGATGAGAGTTCTGGGCACGTCCTATTGGCCTGAGCAGCAAATAACTGTCTGTGTTAATATCTCCACGTGTCTTTACCTTGAGAAAAGTGATGCCTGGTCCTTCATTGATCACCCATAATATGTGGCACATCCTCACACATGGGTTTACTGCTCAGTACTGCAGCCCCAAGAAGTGCAGAAATACTGAACAGCCATGGGTGGCCAGTGTTTTGAAACATTTTTTTATTCAAAACCTCTATTTTATTTGGAAAAAAAAAAAAAGAAAGGCTATTTTATCAGGGCATGACATCTTAGCCGTGTCCACCCCTTGACAGGCTAAAAGGACAATGTACCAAACCAGGCACCCAGAGCTGGCTGAGTCTGTGCCTACAGGTCGTTGCTCAATGAGTTACCTAACCCCTAATATCTCCAAGGAAATATTTGCAGTGGAAGTCACCAGAAACCAGATACTGTTTGTTTTGCTCCCCACCAATTATTCTGGATGTCCTAAATGACATCACTTGCCTTTTTCCTGCTGTCAAGCTCTATATATGAAGATCCTTGATGCAGGTCATCTTCAGAAGAAAGTGACATTGGCTGGAAAGAGCCTCATTTTCCAGAGCTCGGTCAGGTAAAACCAAACCTATTCCTGAAAAAGCATGTTCCTTGCTTCTGCTTCTGCAGAATATTCTCATTATTCCTTTGGGAGTGTTGGCTTTTTAACAAAAATTGTTATTCTTGCCTGTTGCCTGCCTCATTTATGCTTCAACAAGTAAAATGTGCTGTGTCTTTCACTGTGAATTTCTCAAGAATAGATGTGCATATTCACTGGATTTGCAGTCCTTGCAGAAGAAAGGGAATTTCAGGGTTTTCATAAACAATTATTACCTGAATTAGCTTTGGTATAACTGTATTATCTGAGATAGATTCATAGCTAAGGGGAATTAGACCTCTCACACTTGTTTTGATCCCTTTTTGATGAGCTATTTACATTTAAATAGATTTGGGGCAATGAAGTTCGTTTTGGTTCTTGAAAAAAATAAAAGAAGCCACTTCAAGTTGTAGGTCCCACAGAAATATTTCAATGATACTGAAACTTTAAAAATTACTTTCTCCTTCTTACAATTCCAGCAGAAGATGTTTCCATGCAGAGAGAAGCCTCAGATTTTGATGTTTGTGCAGAAATCATGCCATTCATACAGGAGGCGCCCTCCTCACCAGATACATTGGTGCATTTGTCCTGTGTAGATGTTTTTGCTTTTCTTTCCATGACTAGAGACAATCATGTTGTCAGAAATGTCCTGTTTTCCCGTTATGTGGGATGCAGGATCTCGTTTCTTGGAGAAATTCCCACCCGGAATGGATGTGCCCTGGATCACGCAGCTCAGACACACCATTGCTCACCAGAGCTGGGAGGGTCATAGCAGGAACATTCCAACAACGGCTTTTCCCGTGGCCGTTGTGACCATTGGTCTTTGGAGTAACTGGTGTTGACTTTTTGGGTTCTCCTACAGGAAAGTGCCGCCAAGTGTGTCTCTGCGCCCACCTCTGAGGTGAGGAGGTGGGAGAGGTGCCAGTAGACTCCTCTCTGATTTTGCTCTTCCCTGACAGACATTCCTAGTTTTTCCTTCCTCTTTCCTCCTTCAATGGGCTGGTGCTCACACTCCCAGCACTACCTGATGGCCATCACTTTCCACAGTTATCAGGACCAAAGATGCTGCCATTCTGGACTGTTGTCCTCCTCAGCAATCTGCTGGTCCCTTCACAAGGATTTGGAATCAATTCCCTGGTTGCCAGAGCAGATATGGATGGTAAGTGTATATAAGAGGCAAGATTGATCTTATTTTTGGAGACCAGTTCTGCTCTTTTTGTCTCTTGGTCATGCTAGGAAATCATAAGCTGGTACAGATTTGCCCAACAGTAGTGGCAATGCTGGTAATGTGCATTGATAAAGCACTTTGGAGATGCACTTTACAGTGGCTGATTTGCATGAAGAGGAATAGTAGAGGGGAAGGAATAGCCAGGCTGGCACAAGTTGTGTTGAGTCCATGTAGCTCACAGTGATCTCTCATCCTATTTTTCAGGTATTAAAGATTCAGCAGCCAGACGTGTTCCCCAGAAGCGTCAAGGTGGTCTCCTTGGTGGCAATCTGCTCAATGGTCTTCTTGGCAAAGACAGTGGTGTTGGCGGTCTCCTTGGAGGAGATGGTGCTGCTGGTAGTCTTCTTAGAGAAGATGGTCTCCTTGGTGGTCTCCTTGGAGGAAATGGTGCTGTCAGTGGTCTTCTTGGAGAAGAGGGTCTCCTTGGTGGTCTCCTTGGAGGAAATGGTGCTGTCAGTGGTCTTCTTGGAGAAGAGGGTCTCCTTGGTGGTCTCCTTGGAGAAGATGGTCTCCTTGGAGGAGAGGGTCTCCTAGGTGGTCTCCTTGGAGAAGATGGTCTCCTTGGTGAAGATGGTCTCCTAGGTGGTCTCCTTGGTGAAGATGGTGTCATTGATGGTGTCCTTGGCAGAGGTGGTATCGTTGATGGTCTCCTTGGCAAAGGTGGCCTTGTTGACAGTCTCCTTGATGCCGTCCTGGATATTCTCATTGGCAAAAATGGTCTCCTTAGCAAAAATGGTCTCGTTGGCCGCCTTCTTGGGAAAAATGGTGAAGATCTCATGGGGTGAGTGAGAGTGGGAAATGGGTGTCCCTGAGCACCCCTCAGCGTGTCTGAGCCATGCTGAGGAAAGGTGTCTCTGGTCTGGAGACCGCTGTCTGCACACACTGAACTCCCTCTTTCCCCTTCTGGGGCAGGTTCATAAGTGGGGGCTCATCTGTTGGGAGTTTCTGCCTGTGCCTGCCATGCCACGGTGCTCCTGGCTGCTTGTGGGGATCTCTGATGACTCAGGGTGGGGAGGACCCCGGGACCACATCTCTGGAATTGGCTGCAGTGCTGGGGGATGAGGGGACAGGGCACCCGCTGTACAAATGTGCTATTCACTGCCTTTTCCTTGTTTCAACCATCCAGACTGAGAATTGTGAACAACACTCTCCCCAAAATAAGTCTGCGCTCCCTGCCAGGCTTTGGGCACCAGGTGGACTTCAACACCCAGCTGCTGGTAGAGAGCACCAGGTATGGTGTGTCCATCCAGGGCATGGCTTGGGACAGGGGCTCACTGTCTCCTTGGAAAGCAGATGGTCAGCAGATTTCCTGAGCTGCATACTGTGCTTCCTGTGGGCAGTGTGCCAGGCCAGCCGCTCTGTGAATTGGTGGAGGTAGACGTGACCATGCTGGTCCAGGACACATGGACAGCTCACCAGAACTCTATGAACTGCAAGACTGTTGACATGAACATCCATGTGAGGTAGGAATCAGATGTGAGGTAATATCTGTGTGAGCAGGGTGCCCATGGCTGGTCTGTGGCTCCTGTAGCAGTGGGACACCTTGCTGCTGGCCATCAATGGTGGCACTTTTGTGCCCGACACTAGGTGAATTACCCAGCTGTGGGGCTCAGAAGGGAACTGCCAATCTCTTTTAAAATTTGAACTAAATAATAAACATTTCTGGGTGCTGGGAAAGTAGCAGCAGGCAAAATTCACTGGGCTTGGGTTTCTTAGTATTTTGACACTGAATACAGACAATGCAAGTGAGGACTCAAGTGTCTCTCGTGTGAAGTACTTTTACTTTCTTGCATTAATCTATGTCACTTGTTATTTCCTGTTTTCGTGTTATCAGTCCCAGAGTGCCATTTCTGGATGAGCCTTTGAAACACCTCCTTAGTGATGTCCTGGGGGATCTGGTAAGTCTGCACAGCCATCTTCACATGAGCCACCAGCACGGTGCTGCGTGGGAAGGCAGCAAAGGCAGGGCAGGCAGCACAGGCAGTGCAGGCAGGGCCAGCAGTGGGCCAGGCTGCCCCATGGATGTGGCTGTTTGCACAGCTGTGGGCTCAGCTGGGGCGGTCAGCCTGTTCTCCCCGCTGAGGGGCACTGACACCATCACCTGTGCCAGGCTCTGCTGGCAAATAGGTTTCTGAGACAGGTGCTGGTTTAGCAGCCACTAACCCAGGTGAGACCCAGGCTGGCTTGGAGAGGGCTGCTCACCCACCCAACACTGGGTTCTGTGGGATGGGATGTCCCACCCAGCACTGCCCACAGTGGCTCTGCCCACATGTGCAGAGCAGCAGAGCCTGCTGCTGCTGGCCGTGTGTTGGTGCCATGTCACTCACCACTGTGGCAGATCCCAGGACCCTCTCACTTTCCTCTGCCTCCTCAGGGCTGTAACATCATCAATGCCAAGCTCAGCGTGCTGAACTCTCTGCTCGGTTCCAGGAACAGTAAGTATTGGCACCTCCTTTCCCTCTTCTACTGGTAACCCCACATTGTCTCGGCTTGGTTTTCTACATTAGGTAAATACAAATATTTCAGCAGTTTTCTAAAATCACAACTCCCAGATCAAGCCCAAACTTCAGTGTTCCTGCCTCAACAGCAGCAGTGCATTCTTCCTGCAGAAACCCACTGCAGGAAAGGTTGCTTTTAGAAACAAGATTTTTTCTGCAAAACAGTGCTTTCCAGCAGCTTTTCCAGTTGGGAACTTTGTGAGCAGGAGCTGCCATTAGTTCCAATAACTCTTGGGATTATAGGATTTGGAAGCATCCCCTGCCATTGCAGCTGAAGAGTTTGCTTCCTTGTGTCTGCAGAGATGCTCCCACTCGGGGCTCTGGGGGACCTGCCACCCTTCTCCATCCTCAGTAGTGACACCATCCAGCTGGATCTGAACGTAAGTGCCACTGTGTCCCCTGGTCCCAAAACCTCCGACTTGGTGAGTTTGGGTGATTCATTGGAACGTGGTGGCTGTTTGTCGAAGGCTCTGTGATTTCCAGCTGCCTTCAGGGATATGTTCACTGAAAGGTTCTGATGGGTCTGCTCCAGCCACATCCCTGCTAATGCTACTGCTAGGTACCTACCCAATTTTTTTACTTGCTTTAATCTTTGATGGTGGCATGAGACAGAATGGCTTGATGTTACTTAGTTAAGCATAATTGTAGAAGTGTCATAGTTATTAATCAAAAAGTTTAATTTCATACAGGAGCAGCAGTCACCGCTCACAGGCATGTTCTATTTATAAGTTGTTCGTCAAAGTCTGGAAATTGATAATCATGCCATAATCACGACCATAATCATGCCCAAAATATCAGCAATGCATGTTTCCAACTGGGAGATGTGGCAGCATTTTAACGGCAAAGGTGTAGCAGATGCAGCCCTTGCCTGTGCCAGAGCAGCCTGGAGCAGCCCTGTGTTCATTAAAGTGCCAACAAACCCTGTGTGAGCCTGCCCACGGGTGGGCAGAGTGCCCAGTGCAACCCCCCGAGCACCACCAACATCCCTCCCTGCTCTGTCCCTTGTAGCTCCTCTCCGGGAATGCTGAGGGTGGCATGGTGGCCCCCACACAGGGACTGCCACTCACTGCCACCCTGCTGATGGCCACCGGCCGCCCACCACAGCTCAGCCTCTCCCAGGATACAATCAGGGCCCTGCTGGAGCAGGTCCAGAGGCAGGGAGCCCTCAACTTCAGCATCACCAACTCGATGATGGGTAGCCAATCTCCTTTACAAGGCCAGGTCAGTGTCCTGCTTGCTCTTGGGTGACTCAAGGGTGCTCACCACTGCTTGCTTAAGTTTGTGGGGTCCAGCTGAGCCCAGTGTGGGCTTTGCACAAACCCTCCTGGCCAGCAATGTCACTGGTGCTGTTCCTACAGGTTCCTGAGAGCACCTCACTGTCTGTGTCTGCCCTTTTCCCATTCGTCTCCCAGGTCAGTCACCCCCTCCACGTACAGTGATTCCAAACCCATTACCCACCTCAACCATGGAAAGACCTCCTCGCTCTGACCTTCTCTCCCCCTGCAGCTTGCCCAGGTCCTCCCTGGCTCTCTTCCACTGGAGCTACGTGTCCGGGCGAGCGACGAGCCGGTGGTGGCTGTGAGGGATGGAAAAGCCACCGTCACCCTCAAAGCCTCCATTGACGTCGTTGTTCCTGCCCTGCAGTCCTCCCAGGGACTCCTCTTCTCCCTTGATACAGTGAGTGAGCTCCCAGGGGATGAGATCCCCAGAACAGGGCAATGGCTGTGGCTGGCTGCCTGCTGGCATCCCCTTGGACTATCCTGCCCTTGACCCTGCAGTATTTGTACTTCTAAATTTACTGCATCATCAAAATGGTGGTGCTCAGTCCTTTAAACAGGCTCATAACCAAGCACAAAGTGTAAGTGAAATGTCTTGGGAATAACACAAAATAAAGACAGGAAGGTGAGCCCTGGGGAGAGAGATACACGATGCCATCCGTCACAAAAATGTGGCTTCTAGGCACAGACAAGTGTTTTTTCTCAGAATGGGTAATTTACAAACACATTTTTCAGTCTTGGGAGCTGTGCAGGGGAATAACCTCATTTCTTTCATTGTTCCATTTCCAGGACGTCGTTCTGAACATCATCCCATCGGTCTCTGATGGCAAACTGCAAACCTCCCTGGCTCTTGACAGGTAGAGCCGTGCTGGGGGCCGACAAATGGGACTTGTGGCCATGATGGGGGACTGTGATGTAGACGTGGTAGAGATGTCAAGGGCTGCTGGAGCCTTCCTGCCTCCTCCCAGCCCCAGCCTCAGACCGAGTGCGCGGCTGAAGCGACAAGAGAGTTGTAAAAAAGTTGGCCTGTTTCCAAAATTCCGTATCTTTATGAGGATGAGACAAACTCCAGATCAAGAAAGGGTCTGGAGGACACTGCACCTGATGCACCCCAACACTGTCTTGTTTTTATCTCTTGTAGCATCAAACTGACACGGTTCCCCCAGAGACTCGACCCTTCCAGAGTAAGTGCATGTGCTGTATCAAGGTGCTGCAGCAGGTGATGCAATGGCCAGAGGTCTGTGTAGGGGAGGAAAGGCCAAAAGCCAATTGTTTTTCAGTTTTCACCTTTCTTCTTCCCCTGGTAGAGGCCAATTGCTCTCTGCCCTGCCAATCCACTATGTCCTACAGCGATGACACACGTGTATCTCTCTAGGTGGCAGCACAATGTGAATGCTAGGGAAGGGGGAGGAATAGTTGACAAGAAATTACCCAAAAAGCACATCCCTGAAGGTCTCATTCTGGAAGGGTTTCACTGAAGGAAGCTTCCCAGCACCTGTATTTGATAGTAAATCAATTGATAACCCTGATATGGCTGGTTTCAGCCCAATAACCATTGCTCTCTTCTGCTACTGACTCTCCCTCTTCCCTGCAGGTCTCCTCACTCACAGAATGGCTCAAGCAGGTCCTCACAGCCGCATTTGTACCTGCTGTTAATGGTATGATGGGGTTGGGTCCCTGTTATCTCAATCTCAGAGAGATTTAGGGCTTCCCTTCCTCTTGCTGCCTGTGTTCAGGGTTTCCTCTCCGTGACAAGCTACATTCATCTGTTTTTGCAGATGCCTTCCATGTGTCGGTGCCTCTGCCCAATGTCTTGAACACCAACCTCAGGAACGCTGAAGTCAACATCACTGATGTAAGGATTGTATTTCCCACCACGCTGTGTCCTAGGGAGTGAAGATGTGCAGATCTTAGAGCCCCACATCACCCTCGCCAACCCTATGTCCCATGGGCTGCTCCCAGTCTCCAGGAGGAGACTGTGCTGGTGTGGACCCACAGGAAAACCTCACTTGGGATATAGGAAAAAAGCAGGTGAAAGTCTGAATGAAAAAACTGAATAGTTTTTGTGCTATTTCTTCCAGATGGATGAGTTTCCCGGCCAGGCCACTCTAGAAAGATCCTGCTCTGGAGGAGCCTCAAAGCTGCTTCCTTTCTGAGGCAGCACATCATGCACCTAGAGCCCTGCTCTGCTCTGCTCTGTCCCTCTTCCTTTCCTTCAAGCACTGCCCTGTGCTGTGGCTGTGGCTTGAGTAGGACAGGTGATTGCCTCTGGCTGGCATCAGGGTGGGAAAGCTGCTCAGCTGGTGGATGGTCTCTGTGGCCACTTTTAACATTCATAGCCAGGAAGCAAAGTTCTTCCTTGAGCACAAAGATTACTCTCGTATTTCTCTTTCAATAAAATCTCTCACTGCCTCAGTATTTTCCTCTCTGGATATTTATTTACACAAGTTCTCCTGCCAGTACCTATTTGCACCCTGTCCCTCTGCCACAGGGCCCATAGAGGGGCAGAGCAAGGAAGTACCTATTGGTACTTACAGAGAGTGTTTCTGAAGCTCAACTTGTGACATCAGGTGTGAAACAACCACTCACATGGGTGCTGGGTTTGGTGCACATGAGTGCCCTGCTCCAGTTTATCTCTTGTGCTCAGCTGATGGGGAAGCAGAAGGGGGCTTGCAACACAGCACTGACAAAGATACAGCAAAGCTCTTGCTGACATCTTCCTTGTTGCAGCTGCCACAGAGGGTAGCTTCTGGCCAGGGGCTCGCTCACAGCATATCCCATATGGAGCCTGATGGTGCTTGTTGTGCAAGGCACTGTCCACAGCCAGGCACAGATAACCTGAGCTCCTTTGTTTAGAGGCATATTATGCCCTTGTGTAAGATGTATCAGGTTGTCCAAAAAAGCACATATGATCTCACAAAGATATTAAGCGTTGAGGGCACCAGGACAAAAGGTCCCTTGTAGCCTGGAATGACCAGGGAAGGGTCCCAGCACAGGGACTTTTCAGAGGCTGTGGAAATACTGTCTGCCAAGAAGGAGCTGGCAGCTGCCAGATGGGTGGGACAATCCTCAGGAGCCACTCCTTGGGGTTCCTCAAGCCCTAAAGGAGCCTCCTCATGCACTTTCTGGAGACTTAGAAATTCCCTCTGATATGTCTGTGTGTCAATAAATGTGCAAATGTCAACAAGGATTTCTCTGGAACAAGCTGGTTTCCAAGCATGGCTCTTTCAGATCAGCGCAGCCTCATGTCCTACAGCTGCTGAGTCTTGGGCTCCTTTTCCTTCCCTGTAACCCTGGGCTCTTGATATCAGTGCTGCCTGATACAGGGCGTCCAATGACTTGTTGCTCAATGCTTTTCTCTGGCATACAATTTATATTGGAATATATGAAATCCACAAATGCTGCTTAATGCCCTCAATCTAATTCCTCAGTTTTGACAATTTAGGCATCTTTCCACTTTTCCTGCAGCAGTGTCACTATATAATAATAATATACTACTGTGTCTATGTGGGTTAAAGCAGAGGTGCCCATAGACCAGCATAAGGTCTCACCTTGGCCAGGAGCTGAGCACTGGAGACAAAGCTGGGCTTGAAATTCAGAATAAAGACGTAAAGAAAAACAGTCAAAATAGTGGTAAGAGGTGCTATAAGCTTGGGGGGATGGAGCCCCCATTTTACTTCCAAAACTTATGATAAATTCTGGTGAGCCAGAAAAAAACCATGGGAATAAAACCAATAACAGTAGGAATGCAGTTGAGTAATTCTAGTTTATATGTAGTGTCTAGTCTGAAAAAAACAGAAAAGAAAGTTGCTATAGCAAAATGAAAACCTTTCTCTGAAAGAAAACATTTGTTTGACACAAAAAATTCGGGAGGTTTTGTGTAGCGATATCCTTTTGAGGTTGTGGTTATTTTTATCATTATAAGGATAAAATGTGCCATTTTAATAAGAAAGAATTTATTGCCAGTGTGAGTCACTGATATAATTGCAGCCTTAATTCACCCCAGGGCAAGGGGGACTCAGGTTGTGCTGTAGGTTATGAGGAACCATTTCATACTGTATGAATGGTGCCACAGTGCCCAGCTGCCTGGAAACCTCCCTGTAAGTGGGTGTACAGATGCCCTCTCTCTCCTCTGTGTGTCCCCAAATCCATTGGTCCAGTGTGTCTCTAACTCATGAATGGTTTTCTTCTTTTTAAAGCTCATGTTTTCTATTCATTACAAAATTGTCACCCAGCTTGAAATATCTGATACCCCTTAACCTCAGTCCAGCCTATCTCAACTCTTCTCATTCTCTTTCTCTGTGTCTTGCTAGCACCTCCAGCTCTCCCAGCCCAGCGTCAGACACAATGCCACCAGCCTTGGGCATTGCCCTCCTGTGCACCCTGATGACTCCAGCATGGAGCCAGCCAAGAGATGCCATCCTCAGGCTCAATAAAGGAGTTTTGAGTGATGGTGAATCACCATTGGGACTCTGGAAGACAGGAACCAATAGGGGTTCTTGGAGATTGACACCCTCGTGCCAGCACTCTTGATCATCCAGGGGAAGAGAAGGGCATATGGAAGGGAAGAGCACAGTGCTTGTAAGCAAGCTTCCCACTACAAAGTGAGCCTGGAGTAGGTTTTTTAAATGTAATTAAAACAGGCTAGGCTCCTAAAAGGAGAAAGCTCTGATGGCAGGTGGTGTGTCCAGCTCTTACAGGCTGCCTTGGGTAAGAACAAGTCCTCCAAGGTGTCCTTGGAGAGGTGCCACTCTGGAATGGACATCCCAGCACTGACAGAAATGGAGACCTGCTGGGTGGCCTCGTAGGAGGTCTTTGTGGTGGTGGTCTGCTTGGTGGTATCACTGGTTGTTTGCTGGGTGGTGGTGGCAGAGTGCTGGTGGAGAGCCTGGCTGGTGGTCTGATGGGTGGAGGGGGTGATGTTGGTTGTGGCTTGCTGGCTGCAGGGGGTGGTGGAGATCGTTATGATGAGGGTCCCAGAAACCTTCCCAGAGGCTGGCCAGCAGCTGGTGGTGATGTTCCCAGGGATGGCATCCCCACAGGGGTTGATGGAGGAGCACTGGGACAAGGAGGTCTGCTCGGCGACGGAGGTCTCCTTGGCACAGCGGGGATCCTCAGTGGTCCTGGTGGCCTGCTTGGCAGAGGAGGGCTCCTGGGAAACGGAGGGCTACTGGGAGACAGCCTGCTCAGCATCCTCGGGGAAGGTGGCTTGCTCAGCACCGTGCAGGGAGTCACCAGGTAAGGACAGCACCATCCAGGCACTTTGAAGGGGAGAAATCTCAGTGCTGTTTTGAGGGAGCAATGGTGATGCTTCAGTAGATGCTCAGGTCTGATTTGGAGCTGAAGCTTTGAGATAAACACTACCTGGAAGCCCTACAGGTTTCCATCGCAGAAGAGCCTCCTGAGCTGCCCAGGGAAAGGCAGAGGAGGCAGCAGTACGGAGGCGTTTGCCCATAGAGGGTGCACGAGCTGCGTGCTGGCAGCTGCTGCCGAGCCAATACTCTCGTTTGCAGCCTACACGTTTAGCTGCTTGGAAGATCAACAGAAGCAGAAAAATGATAAAGTAAAAGAACCAAGCTTCTGATAAAACTGGAAAATAACTAAAACAGGAAAATTACTGAGAAGACCTAATATCTTTAGCCATTTCTGCTCTAACTGGTCTCTGACACACATCTCAGCAGGGCTGTGTGTGAGCAGCGGAGCCTGGCTGGTTTGTGCTGAGCTCAGAGCTGTCACCTGCAGTGCCGCCCTTGGTGTCCCTACAGGCTGAGGATCGTGGACCTGACGCTGCCCGGGGTGTCCCTGCAGCTCCTGCCTGGCATCGGCGCTCATCTCAACCTCTACACCTGGGTGGCCCTCAATGGCAAGAGGTGGGTCGGGCTGGGGCTGATGCTGCTGCTGGCAGTGCCAGCCATGTGTTGGGACTAGGGGAAGAACCTCCCCGAGGAGTGTCTCCAGGGGAGACACTGCTCCTGTCCCCCCGGGAAGAGGCTCTTTCTCTGAAGGTCACTCTCTCCTCCTCATGTAGCCTCCTGAGTTTGCTCGACATTGCCTTAGAGGTGAACATCACAGCAAGGGTCAGGCTGACCACGAACAGCACAAGCTACCCCAAACTGGTGACTGAAAGATGTGATATGCTCCTTAATGGCACTAAAATCAGACTCCTGAGAGGGGGACTGATGGACTTGTCCTCCTCTGCCAGCTTGAGACACCTCACCATCAAGCCCTACCAACTCCAGCTGGCACCCTGAGAATAACAAACAACACATGAGGGCACTTCCCTGTTGTAGATCTCCATCCCACCATCCCTGCAGGTGATGGCCACTCACCAGCTGTGTTATGAGGCTGAGCAAAGGGCTGCTGGCAGTGGTCTCTGTGCACCTGTCATGCAGCCACAGTGTGCTCTCCCAGAGGTCCCAGGGGACAGTTCTGTCCCATGTGCCACATTCACAGGTCATTTTATCTGACATGGCGTGGGGTCTTCTGAGATGTGAGCACATAATTTGTAGATTGTAGGGACCACTCAGGCTGAGGTTGTTTCTGCTCATTTAAAGAGACTATACACTAGTAGATAAAAGGCAGCAATAAATTTCCCACTGGCTATTTTGGGATGCAAATTACAGTTATCTCATGCAAAATCCAAGCAGAAACGATTCACTTTGCTGCTGCAATTGCCTTGCTCCGGGAGGTCTGTGCTCAGCGCTATTCACAGAGAATTGTTTAACAAGACCCATTTACTTGCAGCAGGTTGTTTTCATGGTGCTCCTTTATTTTTCCACAGCCTGCTCCCAATTGTGGATAATTTATTGGCAAGTGTCCTGAACAGACTTCTTCCTAATCTGATAAATAAAAAAAAAAAACCTCAAACTATTCCAGGAAGGAGCGATGAGTCTGAAAAGCTTCAGTGCAGCTCTCCATGGCATCAGTGGTGCTCAGAGCAGGAGCACAGCCACTGTCACAGGGTTCCTGCATCCACCCAGCCCATGGCCTGGGATTAGTGGGGGACACATGCCATGTCTCCATCAGCTTGAGAGAAACTGCTCCCTCCTTCCCAATGTGAGGTCTGCTCAAGTGGTGGGAGTTTGGATCATGTTACAGGCTAATGGAATCTCTCCTCCCTTCTGAAAACACCAGGGTCTTTCTAGCCATTCCTCACAGGATCCTGGGCCACTGTCCCAACCCCACTTCTCTGAGGAAGGGCAAGGTGCCCAGGGACAGACCCAGAGCTGGTGCAACCACCAGCAGGGCTTCCATCCCATGTGCCCAGTGCTCCCATCCCCAAGGAAAGCCCAGTGGAGCCAAGAGGGGCTGCATGACTTTGTTTGACACTGAACACAGATTCTCACTGTCTCTCTCTTGAGCTCTGCCCAGTGGCTGACACTGCCCTGGGACTTGTCAATGAGCAGCTGGGACTTGTGAACAGTGAGTACTCAGTGAGTCCCATGCCTTGTCCTGCCCTGTGCCATGTCTCATTTCTTCTCCAGCTGCAAGAGGACTGGGACACCTTTCCCTTTGCTGCTGTAACTTGGGTGGAAAGTCTGCTTCACCCTGACCCTAGATCTGTCCTGTGTCAGGAGCAGGGACCTCCAGCAACTCTCTGCCCAGAGCCCACCTGCAAGCCAGAGCTATTCCGGAAGAAAAGGAACTGCTGGGCAGGGGAGGGGGGATTTGCAGCTGAGTCCAACACAAAATCACTGACTCCCTTCCTCTTCTCCTAGCATTGGTGCCCCTTGGTTTGCTGGGCAGCATCCAGTACACTGCATCCAGCCTTCCCCTGGCCAGTTCCTTGAGGTAGACTTGAATGTGAGTCCTGCATCTTCTCCTTCCATCAGTGCACAGGGTTTGGGATATTTCCCTTGTGTTCAGGAAGGACTCCTTGGCCTGCATACACCTGAACAGGGGCTCTGAGGTGTCTGTGGAAGCTAGCAGAGGTTCTGGCTCCATGCCCTGCTCTGATCACTGTCACGGGAGAGTGCAGCAGGGTTTGGGTTTCATGAACTTCTGGAGAAGGAAGTGTCACGGGCCTGACTTGGCGAGGCCGTGCGTGCAGCCATTGCAAACTGAGGGAATATGAAGTTAACCGTAAAGACAAATATTGCAAACATTTTGACCTGTATGTCCTTCCTCTATGACTCCAGACTGTTGTTGAGCAAGTGCCTGGAGGCCTGGTGGACTATCCACTGGGAAAGCCAGAGACTGTCTCCAAACTCCCACGGGTCCCCATGCCACTCCTGCCACCTATGGCAGACACCAGCTCTTCCCAGCTGGGCCTCTCAGTGAACTTCCTCATTGAATCCCACCAGTTTCTCTCTTCTCTGTCCCAGTTTCCTAAGCTCCCACCACTGACAACATCAACACTTGGAGCTCTGGCTCCTGCAGTGAGTCCTGGGTACCCCTTGCACTGCAAATAACCCGGTAAGAAAAGCATCACCTTTTGGCGGCAGATGAACCTCAGCTGCCCCATTGCCTGGGTGTGGTACATGTTCCCACGGCCAGGATGAGGTGCTCTCCATGGGGCTCAGAGCATCCCTAGGGTTGAGCTCACAGCCAGCTTGACTTCACCTCAGCCAGCTATGACAGGTGTATTGCACTATGGGAATCTAGGATCAGACCTGCCCCTGGAAAGCAGCACTGTGCAAACACTGCCAGAACGAGTGGCCCACTCCGATCACTGTTTGTGCTTCTCCCAGCAGAAATTTTCCATCTTTGGGTGTTGACAGGTTGTCAAGGCATACCCTGAGCCACATGAATCGCTGCTGAAAATTGCAGTCCCTGAAGCACCAGTGGTGACCTTAAAGAAAAGGTGATCCAACTCATAGCTATAGTAGAGATGATGGTGATTCACCCAGGGGATGTCCAGGAGTCTCTCTGCCTTCTGAATATTGTATGTATGAAGGAACAACTCATACAGAAATTCATCTCGGTTTCCTCATAGATGGGACCTGGGCCTGTTGTGACATGGCCGGGCTGCATCTGTGCAGGGGCTGGAGGAGCCACCCTAGCTCTGACCTCTCTATTTGACCACAGGACACCTCCTTGCTGGCCTGATTTTCAGTTGAGGACAACAAACTGAAGATTTGGGGTCAGCCTGGAGAAGTAGGACATTGGTCTTCATCTGGGGGGCGGCCAGGGGTGTACCCTCAGTCCTGGCACAGCTGCCCAGGCATGCACAGAGGGGACAAGACCTGGAAGCAGGGTGACAGAGTGCCTGGAGAGCCATGGGCACTTCACCCAGTCCAAGGTGAGGGGTGAGTTGCCGGGCTGGCTGGATGCTGATGACCACAGCCCGGCACTGCTACATGTGGAATTTGGGGTGAGGTTGGTGCAGGGGTCACACTCCACAGACAGCAAAGAGGAACTGTCCCTACTCCATCCTTCCCTGGGCTTTCCTCATTCCTCACCTCGGGTATATAAAAGCTGCTGCCAGCAGCTGTGACCGTAGGCAGCTCCGCTGACATCAAAGGGTCCAGGTAAGCGCCACTGAAGGACTGTGGCCACTGTGCCAGCTCCATCAGGTGACCTGCAGCACAGTAACTCAGCTTGAGAAGCAGGAATTTTAATGATGTTTTCCTTTGATTTCTATAGCAGCATTTAATCATTTATGAAAATTAATTTTTAAAGCTAGCAGAGCTCTTCCTTGTTAAATTCTGCATTTATTCCTGTTGTTGTTAAGTTTGTGATAATGACTAAGCTGGCAGAAAGGACTGGGAGTTTTTTCATGATCTTGGTGACCAGAATTCAGAGCAATTTTCAGCTCTCCAGACCTCATCTCAGCTGGCATAAAATAAGTGTTTATCTGCAAAGCCAGACGTGCCTTTTGCATGTGCAAGATGCTCAGCTCGATGAAATGTGTGTGACCGAGGAGCAGCACCCCAATAGATATTGTTAATAACCGCAGAGATAGCTGCCTGCTTGGTCACGTATTCTCTCTAAGAGCTCTTCTAGGAGCCCTGACATCCATTTTGGCACCCTTTTGCAATGCTGCTCACGTCTTGCCGAGCCCCTCCAACAAATCCCACTGATTTTATTTGACACGATTTTCAATAGAAGCTGCTCGAGCCTCTCTCCTTCTCCCCTGTTCAATAATCGTGGCTACAGGAGCTGTGCATCATTACGTGCTGATCAAAGGGAAAATGTAAAAGACAGTCGAGTGAATTAAAGTCTAATTTAATTGTGCCAAGAACTGTCATAGAGGGATTTTTTTAAAGTATCTAGAAGAGATAAAGAAGTTGTTCCGTCTGACCTAAATAATGTTGTTTCTCATGGCTGAACCTCTGCAGTCTGCACTCTGTACGTTGTTTTCCTCAGCAGGGACAAGACAGGGTGTCCGACTGGGACACAGGCTGTGCAGGAAGGTGCTCCAGGAGCCGGGACCCACGGCAGTGCTGTATCAGGGGCCTCTTCTCATTTCTTTGCAAACACCTTTTTTTTTACGCAAACAAACACTCCCCAGCCTGCATTTGTCACCCCGAGAAGCCGAGTTTGGGCAGGAACAGAAGGTCCTTGAAGGTGCGTTTTTCTGGCTCGGGTCAGATCAAACACAGAGAAAACGCACTCTTTTCACAGCCTGAGCAAAGCAAGATGAGAAAAACAAACAACCTGTCCACAGGAAAGTGAGTCTGATTCTGGCTGTGATTTGAGCTTTAATAACTCAGGGTGCTCGTCATAGTGGGCAGAAGGACACGACTGAGACACTTGTCATTTTTTATCTGGCTGGGCCTCTGTGAGTGTTCTGCTTTCAGGGCCATTTCGGAGTGGTTGGAAACAATCCGTCTCTCTCACTACAAGGTCCTCCTGCCCCATCTCCATCTCCCTTCCTCCCTTAAAATGTTTTTACTTTCCTGCAGTGTCAGGCATCCAGCTCTGCTGGAGCCAGGCATGGAGACATCAATGGCTCTGGAGCAGCACCAGGCTCCAGCTACTCCCTGACAACCGGGAATGGTTTCAACTTTCTGGGTGGGAAAAGGGTGCTGCAGGTCTAAGTTGATCTGCTGAGAATGAGGGGATGGTGTCTGGGAGCCGTATGTCTAAGGGGAACCTTCTCCCATCGCCCCATGGCACTCCACATGGAGGATGGAGAGCTGTGCCAGTACCCAGGCTGCTGACACTCATGTGCTGGAATTGGCTCTTAGGAAGGATGTGGGTCTTTTCACAGGTGCTGCCTCAGGAGATGCTACCCTTCTGGTGTCTCATCCTTCTTGGGGGCCTCCTGACCCCTTCTCAGGGCCTCCTCAACCTGCTGAACCCAGCACAATCCAAAGGTGGTGAGTTCAGAGGGTCTTTGTTTTATCAGAGGATGGGTGTGGCACAGTCCTGTGCCATTTTGGGCTCATGGTGTACCCCTGTGCTCCCTGCCCTCCTGGCAGGCTCATCACTGTGGGGAACTCAGCCTTGCTCAAGGATGCTCAGGGGTCCCTGTGAGACCTCACCAGCAGAACAACCTAATGTGGCCAAACCAACATTTCTTGTCATTGAAATCTTCCCACTGGTGGAAAAGTCTGATCAGTAACTGGGACTCCCTTGGTGCAGGTTTGCTTGGTACTGGTCTTCTTGGCGGAAAAGGTGGATTGCTTGGCACAGGTGTTCTTGGTGAAGGTGGGGTGCTTGGTACTGGCCTCCTGGGCAAAGGAAGTCCAAGTGGAGCAGAAAGTGAAGGTCCCCTTGAAGGAGGAGATGAACCCAGCAGATCTGGGGTCCTTGGCACAGGCCTCCTAGGTGAGCAAGGAGGGTGGGTGTCCTTGGAAGAGGAGGGCTTCTGGTCAGTGAAGAGCAGGACAGTAACTGAGTTCTGACTGTTGCAGGAGGACAACCTGGCAGCAACGGTCTGCTTGGCACAGGCATCCTTGGTGGGAAAGGCCTTGACACAGGCATCCTTGGTGAAGGCCTTAGCAATGGTCTTCTTGGCAATGGCCTCCTTGGCAATGGCCTCCTTGGCAATAACAGCCTTCTTGGAGATAAAGGTCTGCTTGGCACAGGGCTGCTTGGAAAAGGAGGTCTCCTAGGCAATGGAAGTCTACTTGGTCTCGATGGTCTTCTGGGTGAAGCAGGAGGACTGCTGGGTTCAGGAGGACTGCTGGGTGGTGGAGCCTCTCAGAAGCAAACACGCTACGCCTGGTGAGTCAGAAGCCCTGCAGTGAAGCTCACTGCAGGTTGACCAATAGTGTCCAGGGTATCAGACCCTTCCTGTCATGCAAACACCAGTCCTGTGCTCACAGTTCACATGAGGATCTGCAACAAATGAAATTCCAACCAGAAATGGGAAAGTGCTGTGACATTGTGATGGGCAGCCCAGAAGGTGGGGGAACCTCCACCCTTGGAGGCACTTGAAACCCAGCATGGCATAACTCTGCTCTGAGACTGGCTTTTCTTGGAGCAGGGATTCGTCTTTCCCACCTTCACTTTTACCTGGGAATATAAGTAACAGGTCAAACAATGAGTTGGAAGAGATGGGATTGTACGGTCTGCTCCTTCTGATTCTGCCATTCCAAGGTGGGTTTGCTTTGGTGTCGATCTCCAGGTTGAAGGTGCTGAACCTCGAGAATGCTCGTGTGTCATGGAAGGTTCTTCATGGGACGGAGCTTGTGCTGAACCTGTACTCGAAGCTGGTGCTCCGCTTGCCAGGGTGAGCAAGGCTGGAGAGCGAGGCCACAGGGGCCTGAGGGCACTGGGGAGGATGGGATCCTCCCAAGTGCTGGAGAAACATCCCAAAATGCTGAGCAAAGGGCTGCTGAGGAAAGCCCTGGGATGTGCTGCTGCCTCTTCCAGCACACCATTTCCAGCTGTCCTTCCTCCAAAGGTCCTACCACTACCATTGGAAGTGTTCAAAAAACGTGGCTATATGGCACTTGAGGTGGTGGTGCTGAATTGATGGTTGGACTTTGTGATCTTAGACGTCTTTGCCAACCTTAATCATTCTGTAATCTGCTACAGAAGCAGGAGCCTGACAGCAATCCTGAGATTAAAGCACTGTCCCAGCCAAGCCTGCCCTTGCAGCTTTGCCACAGGCACTGCTCTCCCATGCTGCTTCGGTTTCCTCCACAACTCTTCACTCCACTTCCTTTTTTTCAGGATATTTAACTTTCTGAGCGGATCATCTGTGGAAACAAACATCACATCACACATCGCCCTGACCCAGGATACCCCTGGTGACCTCAAGCTGGTGATTAAGGATTGCAACAACCTGCTTGGCGGCTTCAGCGTCAACCTGCAGAAGGGGTGAGTGCGTGGGTCAGCTCCTGCAAGCTTGCAGCGGGGCAAAACTTCAGTCTCAAACCTGGGCACGGATTGACACCACAACAACAACCAGATTTTTGGATTCAGATAACTAAGTCCTGAGCACCTGTAATTCCTGCTAAAGCGTGGTGGAGCTGTGGGCTTGTGGCATCTTTTAACATCAGAGGAAGATGAGGGGGGGCTCCTCCACAGCCACAAAAAGAAGCTGGTTTGTCTTGATGTCATGTCCATGGTTTTGACAACATCTCTGGTAATTTGTGTCTGTATTTTTCCCCCTCAGCCTCCTCACCAACCTGGTGAGCAGCTTGCTGAACACTTCTCTTAAGTCCATTGTTCCTGCACTGGTGAGTGTCTGAATGTTCTTTGCTCTGAAGCTGCATTTCAGCTGCAATCAGTGCTCCTGCCAGAACTGTCTGGCAGATTTACACACACACACACACACACACACACACACACACACACACACACACACACACACACACACACACACACACACACACAGAGTCACGGAATGGTTTGGGTTGGAAAGAACTTCAAATATCAGTTATTCCAAACCCCGTCCTATGAGCAAGGACAATATATATATACTATGTATATATAATGTATATTTGTGAATGCACAGGCATGTGCCTGCAGCCTATAAGTGAATCCCACAAAATTCCTTGACCTTTCTTACAGGCAGAATTTATTTGTTACGAGTAATTTCAATTCCATTATGCAACGTTATGGGGTAATTTGTATTCAGCTGCTCTCTGGGAGGGGGGGCTGAGCAGAAGTGACAGCCTTGCTTAGAGCAAAGGGGTCCGTTAGAGAATCTCTTATCCTGTTCAGTAGAACCTGTGCTATTTTGAGAACAAGTCATACAACTCTTTTCCCATGGAGGAACTTTGCTCTAGGAGCTGATAGTTCCATCCTGATTTAAATCAGTGAAACTCAGGTGGTGCTGGGGAATGGTGTTCTCATCAAGGCTGTGCCACTTGTTGCCATTGCAGCTCTGCCCATTAGTGAATATCTGGGTCAGCATCATCAACATTAAGCTACAATTCCTCAATCGTAAGTTAAATTTTCTTTTCTGTATTAAGTTTGAGTGACACTTGGGTTTTGTGTGTCCAACCATCTCCATGGGCAGTGGGTGTCCTCAGGGGAGCTGGAGCCATGCGAACACGAGTCTCTCTGCAAGGAGCAGGAGCAGCTCTGCTCCACCAGCAAAGCCACTGTGGGTGGCACAGTCCTGGCTCACTGCCACTGCCAGACACAATGGTCCTGCTCTTCTCATGGGTGTTTTTCCATCCAGGGTCAGACCAGAGCTGCTGCCAAGGGTTGGCTCTGCTGGGACCCCCAGGTGCAGCCCCAGAGAACCAGCGGAATCTTCCCTCCCCAGATTTGTTCACATCAAATCTCACACAGACACAGCTGCTGCTTCACTGCAAACAGAGCTGTCCCCATTTACCCCCAACATTTCCTCCTGTGCAGCAGCTTTCATGGAAACCTTTGAGTCCTGGAAGGTTTGAGATCCACGGGAAGGACAAGGGATTTTACTCCTTGCTGGGCAGGACAGCATTCTCTCAGCCTCTGCCAGAAGCTGGGGGCAGAGGGTTCTGGCAATCTCTGGGACCCCTGGCTGGCTCTGTCCAGCCCTGATGGCCTCTTCTTCTCCCTAGGTGTTGTATCCTTTGGGCTCCTGGGGAAAATCTACTCTGCCCTCTCCAAGCTGCCAGTGACATCTGGGTACTTTGTGGAGCTGGATCTGCAGGTACGGCCCTGTTCCATCCCATGTCCCCTCCCATGTCCCAACTCTGCTGCCCTCCCTCCACGTTCACACACCCTAATGCCTCTTTGTTCTTTGTAGAATTCCCCGTTCCCAAGTGCCTTCATTGACTGGCTCCTTCAGAGTGAGTCCCTCTCCAGTGTCACTAAGGGGATCCCCATTGATGTCTGTGAGCCAGAAGGGGGGAGCTGAAAGGGGCACACAGTCCTGGGTAGTGGCCAAGAGTGGGAAAGGGGTCCTCATGGCTCTGGGGTGCAGCCAGAGCTGCCAGGTGCTAAGGCATCTCAGGACAGTCCCACAGAGAGCTGGCACCCCACATGGCACAGCAGTGCTGAGGGTGGTCTCTGGTCCTCAAAGACATTCCCTTGCTCAGGTGTGAGCAGACTTGCCTCTGTGCAGCAGCAGCTCAGTCATAGAGAGAGAAAGTCTGTGCACTCCTACTTATGCCCTGCACAGCCTTGGAAAAGTCACTTCACCTCTTATAAAAGGATTTAATAATATTTGCTTAACGGGAGTGAATAATGATCCTCAGGATGCTGTAAGGATTAATTAATATTTGCAGAGGTGATTGGAAGAGCTTTCAGCTTCATATGCATAGAAAGTTAATATATATAGGAGGGAAGGAAGAGTTGGAAGCTGTCCCAGCTTCCCCAGAGCCGTATTCCTCAGGGCACTAAATCATCTCTGCCCATAAAGCCGGGGGCTCTCAGGCCACTGGCACATCGGGCACTGCCAAGCCTGGCCCTGCAGTGAGGGACTGTTGGGCTCAGGGGGTCTGGGGAAGGGCGGGCACTGACCTGGGTGTCTGTCCCCAGCCACAGGTGTCCAGCCTGGGAGCAATCCATAGCTGCAGGGCTGGAAGCACTGTGGGGTAAGAAGGATTTGCTATTTGGGGACCTGGCTCGGAGCTCTGTTGCCAATTGTGCTGGTGCCAGTGCCTGGGCTGGGTGAGATGAGTCCTGACCCTGCGGACTGGTAGCAGGAGGTCATGGGTAGAGCACAGGGCTGTCTAAAACCTATTCCTTTCAGGTGCTCCTGCAGGCTATTGTCAAGGAGGAGGAGGAGGGAAGGGAGGAAGACAACTCGATACATGGAGACTATACATGAAAATGGAGAAAGCCCACAAAAAACCATACTTTTTTCTTCTGCTCTGTATTTCAGACTTCTCAGACTTTGACGTCTCTGTCCAGCTCAGGGCTGTCTGTGCCAGTGGTTAGTCATGTGGATTGTTAGCCATGTCAGTGCTTTGCCATGTGGATGACACTGTGACTGCAGAGACAGAAGCCCCAGGTCTTGCCTGTGTGCTCCTCTGGTTGTCACAGCCACAAGCCACTCATTATGGCACTCATTGACTAAGGGACCACCCTGACTCGCTGGTTCTTCCTCACATCCAGCTTCACTGAAGCTGGGATTTGGATGAGGTAATGGATGAGCACAGAGAAGGTATTCCAGGTGCTGGACACAGACAGTTGGGCTGAAGGCAGGGGTTTGGTCCCTTGAAGCCACCCCTCAGGCATTTCATGAGTCTGCACCAACTGCACCAAACCCTGAGAAGGGAAGAGAGAAAAAAGACAAACACGATAAGCTGTAAACGCTTTGTCTTTGCTCTCCTTTTGCTTCTTGATTAGCTTATCATTTCAAAAGGGAATTTGGCCGTTTCCAGTGATTTCAAGAGGCAAAAAGGCTCCCAGTCTAATCCAGGCACACACTCAGACGATTTGTTCCCAAACAGCGATGCTTTGAACTGATCAGAGCGAACGCTATCCTGCCTTGTAATCTCAGAGTGGATTTGGATGTGCTGCATTGTGGGTGAGGCGGATTTGAGGCGGATTCACACCCTTCTGTTACTCCTTACAATAAAAAGGATTTTTCTTCATCTGCATTCAGCACGTGACTTGGTTCCTTTCCAAACTGCCAAAGGATTTTTGCATTTGCAAGGGTTTTGTTATTTATCTCTCTCATCAGCTACAGGAGTTACTCACATGTGAGGAATATTGAATAGATGAGTCTGCTGGGAAGGTGAGGAATTGCAGGGGGCTACAGCCCCAGAGCTGAGCCTAAGCTGAGCCCAAGGCTTGCCCAGGCTGCCACAGCCCCCCTCTCACAGCTTAAAGTAGCCACAGAAATGTGGTCAATGTGAGAAATAAATATTCCCCTCATTTGTGTTTATGCAGATTTATTCTGCCCCTGTCCCTGAGCTGATGGTTCTTTCAGTGCCTGTTCCTGCTCCAGCCTGTTGCCAGCGAGCTGGGAGCTGTTTGACATGAACAAACACATCCCTGGTGCCCCACCGAGGTAGCTTCCCGCCAGGCTGGGGCTGAGACCCTCAGAAAGGTCACTCCTGGCATCAGTGGCATTGAATTTCATCTTGGGGCTGGCTGTGCCACAGCCCCAGAGCAGAACAGCTGCGTGGGGAGAGCAGCTGGGGCCAAGGCCAGATTCCTGAGTCCTGCAGTCTCCAGATCTGTTGGCACAGCACCATGTGTGGCCAGACTTCCCAGCACCCCCACACTGGTTCTACTGGACATCCCTGGTGGGCAGCAACATCACTCTCTTCTGCCTCTGCCCATCTGGTCCTGCCTTAGGCCTCCAGAGCCCTTAGCTATGAGTTTGGAGCCAGCATCTTGCCTGGTGCCCCATTCCGAGGTCCAGGTCTCATGCTCACAGCTCCTGCATGGCTGAAAGTTTCTCTAAAAATCTCAGAGGTTCCCACTGCTCCTTTCCCAAGGTAATGGGGTGACTGAGGTCTCACTGGTGCCCTAGAATCCCAGCCCAGACTCTCCTGCTGCTCCTCACTCCCTTTACCTCAACAAGACAGGCTGTGAGTGAGTGATATCACAGCAGCCTGATGCCACCCCCACCCTGCCAATTAATCACGGAGATAACAACTCCAGGAGTTGTGGTCATTAGACACGTCTGGGCTGCATCCCGTGTGTGCCCCCACCTCAGTCCTCTGGCTGCAGGAACAACAACGTCCTGGGGGCTCCAGGAATTGGATCTTGATGCCAATGTGCTGTGTGTGCTCAGAGCACAAAGATGAAGAGCAAATGCCAGGTGCCCTTTGACAGCAGTGGCAGAGCTGTGAGAGGGAGGACAGGATGGGTGGCCATGCCTTGGCCCAAGCTATTGAATCCGTAATGCCCCACTGGGCACCTTTGGTTTCCAGTTTCTAAGGAAAGGGAGGAAGATGAAGGAACATGCCAACTCCCATCCCAGGCTCACTGGCTGTGAATGACTGCAAACAGAGGTGTACATGTTCCCTTAGTAACCCTAGAGATGAAAAACCAAGCCCTAAACCTTTCCAGGTGCTGCAGTGCCATCAGGCTGGGTCTCTCCTCTGCTGCCACAGAGTGAGGAGTGGGCAGCCATCAGCCAACATGAGCCCTGAGGGGACAGTGGGACCGCCTGCACCAGTCTTATCCACTAGTGCCACGAAAAAAATGGTGTCACAGAGGAGGTTCCTGCTACTGGCATCACCTGGCCTCAGTGTGTCTGCATGGGTGACTCTGGAACAGCACAGATCTCTGCAAGCCCTGCCTGCAAGGGCACAAATGGGTTTTTTCTGGGGCCGGGGGCACTCAGAGGTTCCTCTCACCCCACTGAGTTCCCCTGCAGTGCCTGGGACACGTGGCCCATCCTCTGTGGTGGCTACTGGAGGGACATCACAGGGACCTGCAACAGAGCCCCATGGCTGGAGCCTGGCTTGGAACCAGCAGTGCTGGCCCGAGCACAGCGCTGAGAGGTGCTGGCTTTCCTGCCCAGACCCCTCCAAGCTGTGTTTGCCCACGGAATTCACTTTGCAGCAGCCACCCCTCGCTCCCCACTGCTGGTTGCCCAACAGAACAAAAACCCAAGGGCTGCGGCTGCCGGCCAGGTTTGCCTTGGCTCAGGTCAGTGCAGAACTAGAGCCCTGAAGGCAAACAGTGAACTCAGCTGCGCCTGTGGCTCCGCTTTTCTCCATTAACAGGTGCTTTGGCATACAAGAGCACCCAGCCCCAGCTCAACCCAGTGCTGAGGAGACTCAGGATTGGCTGGTCTGAGTCTCTCCCAGGCTTCTCCTGGCAATACAGGGAGGAAGGAAGGACAGAGGAGCCATACCCAGGCAGGGCAGATGACAGGCGAGGGCCAGTGGCCAGGCAGGATGAGCACTGAGGGTGCCACCAGCTGTGGGAGTTTGGTTTGTCCCCAAATTCTGGGGCACCTGTCCACAGCATCCCAGGGCACTGCCAATGGTGTCACTGCTCCTGCCAGACTCTGCTGTGCTGGCTGTTATGTGTGGGAGACGGAAAGCTTTCCCTTCAGCAGTAAAGAGGTTTTTCAAAATGGAAGTTTGATAAGAAATGATGGGAAGAATCTTTTTTATGGAATGTTAAAATGTTTCCCTTTTTTAAAGAAGGAAATAGAAATGCCTCCTGTATGGTTCTCATAGTTTCGACCAAAGCCTTCTACTATTCTTTTTTAAACTTCCTGTAATTAAATAACAGAAAGATGACATAAATAAAAATTAGAAGAAACAGATTAAAAGACATTAAATAACCCAAAGAGAATGTAGCACCTTGTTCAGACTCAAAACTTTGTATCTGGCTCACCAAAAGTGAATCTCATTTCCATTTCTGCGCTCCAGACATTCTCCTCGCTGCCCTCATGGATGCAGTAAGGGGAGAAGGACAATCCTGTCTTGCTGTTCATTTTCAGAGCAGTGCACTGAATATTAATCACCCTGAACCTTGTGCTAGAGGCGCTGCTGCAAACCCCCCGTCCTGTAGTCACCCTGTAATTCCTGCATGTGAGCCACAGCCGGGATCGGCGCGGGATCCCCGCGGTGACCCAGCTCTGCAGGTTGCAGACACACCCCCCCAGCAGCATCCCTGAGCACCCTGACAGCTCTACTGGCCGTCCCGCTGCTTACCAGTCTGTTGTCACTCCTGAGTTGGCTCTTAAGAAATTGGGCACCTTTCTCCAGAAATAAATGTAGGGCAACAAGGTTGGTTCCTGCAGTAATTCTCTCCCCACGTGGATGACCCTGCTCCACATCCCTCCTCACCTGGACTTGTCCTGTGCAAGCGATTCATGGGAATGAAGCCTCAGGGAACACATGTCCCTGGTCTTACTGAGACTGAGGAGATTTGGGTGTTTTCAACACTGGTGGGCTTTGCCTTTCACATTGTTGAAGACACAATGAGAAACCCCCACAGTCATAGGTGCTCAGCCTGGCTGGCAGCCCTCTCTGTTCCCATGCTAGTCACCCTGCCTGCCCCCAGGCTGGCAGCCTTGCCTGCCCCATGCTCCTGGCAGCAGTGGAAGCTCCCCTGGTCTGGCTGCAGGGCAAGGTGGCTCTGATCCAGCAGGAATAGGGACCCGGACCAAGGGCCCCCTATAAATAATGTGAAACAGTTCCCTTTCACGTTTCCTACTGGAAGTTCTGCTCATGGAGGAGAGCCCCTGCCAGGCACTCAAAGCACAGAAAGCAGTCCTCTGTTTTTCACAGACACAGCTGTCCAAAGGAATTGCAGCACCTTCGCCTCACGGGAGGCATTTTAATTACTCTATTGACTCCTGCTCCTGAGAGCCCCAGGCGTGTCAGAGCTCAGCCTGGGATCAGAGGGATGCAGAGAGACAGGGAGAGAGTGTGTCATGGTCTTGACAGCCCCATTGCAGCCCCACCACAGCCCCAGACCCCTGCCCTGCATGCCCAGCAGTCACTGGGCCATTCCACGCTGTCTCTAACCAGCATCGCACCATCTTCACGTCTCTTATCTATGTCTGACTGTTAAATAACTCAGCAGAGGAGAAAAAAATATTTGAAAAAATATCTGGAAGATATAGAGCCATTAATGAAAAACATCAGAAAATAGATATCAAGTAATGACACCACGATGAGAGCTTATTAATAGGAAAGGCTAAAGATAAAACTAATTTAAACCTGATGAGACAAGACATCTCATCTTCAGGAGAATGAGAAGTCAATAGATGGCTGTCAGTAAAGGAAATAAATTGCTCACAAGGGAGGAGGGAAAGCTGCCGAATTCCCAAGCCCCAGAGAGTTGCAGAGCCTGTGACAGACTGTGAGATACCCTCTGAATTCACAAACCCTGAGAACTCAGAGCTGCCACTCACCACCAGTGCCTCTGCCATTGCCATGCAGGTCACGGCCAAGCAGTGCTCCAGGAAGGCACATGGATATGGAGGAAGTCTGGGGACAGATGACAATGCCTGGGAGGGCTGCAGGGCAGCCTGAGGCTGGTCTGGGGGTGCACCAGGCAGTGGCAGTGGACACCCTGTTGCATTTCCAGCACACCATGTTGGCTGCGGAGGAGCTGTCAGGACACAACTACTGCCAGTTCCAGAATGGAGTAAACTAAAGATAGAACTGGTTCTAGAAGTGGAAAACATTTTTGAAAGTTCTTGATGTTGCATTAAATCCCTAAGCTCTGTGCAAAGAGCTGGCTGCAGAAATGGTGATGAAAAGCCTCTGAAAGAAACCTCCTGGGCCTGCAGCCCACAGCAGCTCCGGTGCAGGGAGGAGGAGGAGGCCTGTAGGAATAGGCTGGCAGGCACATGGAGCCTGTCTGGTGAAGTGAAAGCCCGTGACAGGAGGGGAGGAAAGCATTTCCCCTGGCACAGTCTGGCAGGCTGCTGGCACTGCTCAGAGGCAATGCCTTGTCACCTGCCACTGCCTCAGCAGAGCGAGGCTCTGGCTGACCTAAAGCAAACTGTGCTCACAGGCTGCCATCCTCCCCTTCACCATCACCATTATTTGCAGAGGGAAAACAGACTGCAGAGCTCTGGGGGTTCTGAGGAAGGACGTGACACACCTTGGCCAGCTCTGACACTGGGAAAAGCCGGATTGTTCTGCCCAAGCTGCTTCAAGAGCCTTGGAGTAAAGAACAAGGGCACGTAGGCAATGATGGGCATCAATTTTGAGACTGTCCTTAGGCCAACAACCTCCAGCGGTGAGCAGTAAACGTGGGCTGTGAGCGCCTGCTGCTGTCTGTGCCTCTGCTCCCCGAGCACAGCCAAGACCTGAGCACAAACAGGTTCGTTCTCTGATGGGGCTCTAGGGAACAAACAGGCTCTTGTTCTCCCTGACAGCGACCTTTGTGCCACGTGAAGCTATTTGTGTGTGAGGGTGATGTCCAGCCTCGCCCACACATCCTATCCGCAGAAAGGAAAGGAAAGGTAGGATGCGTGTTACGAAATCCCGTTGGCAGGAGATGCCTCCGGGCACGGCTCCTTGGAAAGTAAATGTCATCCCAGCACTTTAGGTCTGTGATGGGAAACTTGATCTGCCAAATGCCTCCTTAGGTGTTTGCCCAAGAATGGCTGAGAGGGCAACACTTCCACTTTCAGAAGGAGCAGGTGAACATCAGTGTGGGAAATGTGAGGTCCCTGGAAAGTTCAGGGCTCTTGTCCCTACTCAGGCTGGGAACAGAAATGTGGAAGAACGGGCACGAGGTACGAATTCAGCTTTCCCAATAGCTGGATTCAGGGAGCAAATCTAACAGGCGACACAGAAACCGCATCCCACCTCCAGTCCTCAAAAAAACCCAACACGCTTCTGCTTTCAGGTCTGACTCAGCCTCCAAGGTCACCGTAAACGCTTCTTAGGAAGCTTTGCTGCCTTAAAACCTGTCTTCATTCCGGAGTCCTATAAAAACTAAGGAGGCAAAGCAAATGGTGAGTGCTACGACTCCCGGGGGAGCCCCTGCACTGAGCGTTATCACCTCCTCATCAAAATGTAAAACCCAGCTCTCCTCCTCATTAGTCTCCTGCTCTTAAAATAATGACTGTAAAACGGGCCGCAGCTGGCCTCAAAGTGGGATGGAGGGGGGAGGGCACGCTGTGGTCTGTATTTCCCATATGGATTAGGTGTTCATATGTAGGTCAAAATGAGCAGGGAAAGCTGGCTGTTAGCCCTTTCCAGGGGTGATGGCTTGGGCCATGGTCCCAAAACACCCAGGAAATATGAGGTGAAAAGAGCTACCACTATTAAACTGGGCCACTACCTGGTGAGATAAATTAGCCAAGCACACTTTGGCTTCAGCATGGGTCACTTCTGAGGGGTGATGCTTATACATCCTGCTGACTCCTTTGGCATTTCAAACTTCAGAAGCCCCAAACTTCTGCCTCTTCCTGAAGTCCTCCCACCCCAGGCCAAAGGTTCACCCTCACTGGGCAGCAGAGGTCCAGGCCCTAGTTTGTCAGCTTGGACAGAAGATGCTTTCCCACGTGGAAGCAGGAGAGCAGACCAGCCCTTCTGTGCCTGTCAGCACCTCAGAGCCCACACGGATGGTGCTGACAGTGCAGATACACTTTTAAAATAGACTCAGCACTGAGATAATAAGCAAAATGTATTTGTTTCTTGAAGTTTAATGAATATTCAGTGAACCATGCTGTTTTCAAAGAGATAATTATAGCCCAGAAAGAGCTGAGCAGGAGAAGGCTTTCGAGCAAAACCCTTTCATGTTTATTTAAAAATTCTGCAAATTCATGTTGTGACTGCTCTATTACCAGCTGTTCCTTCAAAACTGGTCACTGGATAGAGCCTTTTACAAGAATTTCTTTTAATGACATGATTAGCTATATGAAAAGGGGTGATTCTTTCTCACATCTCAGTTTACTCACAAGTGCAGGTCACAGGTCCTTGTTTGAATTTTGCAGAGCAGACTGGAATGTGACACAGTGCAGCAAGGGTCAGCTGCAGGCTGATGAAAACAAGGAACTGTCAGATGCACTTAAAGAACTTACTGGCAATTTAATTCGATACAACCACTTTTTTAGTCAGCAAAGGGAAGGACACCCACAGATATTTGGATTACAAAGCTGTACCTCAAGTATTAAGAGGCCAGAGATGACCCTTGGCTAGCAGGCAGCTCTTCCCATGCATCCCCCAAGCCTGGAGACAAGGAAATCTGCTCCAGCCAAGATCCAATCCCCCCCTGTACCAAGACAAGGCTGCACTCCCTCATCCTCAGACATAACAGATTCACTGGTGCACACTAAACACCATTTTACATTCCACAGTCCAGTGCAACATTCCAACACACGAGCACAGCACAGGTTCTTGCCTCCTCTTTCCAAGCATTTTGCCAATATTTGGAAAGAATTCATCAATCTTCTGTCCTTTGTTCTTTGTCCCCTTTGGCTGTACTCCTGTCATTCTCCAGCAGCTACTGGAGCTGTATTTTGTAGGCACTACCAGCTTTTGCAGCTCCTAAATTCAGCTGAGCTTGTAGAAAGGACCTGCTCTGCACATGCACCTCTCAGGCTGGGCTGTGTGACAGGATGCAGTCTCAGTAAGAGAACAGACCTGCAGTGCTGTGAGGGTGGGTCAAGCCTCAGAGCAAGTCAAAATATCCACCCCTTTTGCCTATGAACTTGCATGCATCTAAAAGGGGCAGATTGTAGCCAAAGCAGAAACACATAAGTATTTTATTATTTCATAACGACATTTTAATATACACATATCTCCCTGTTTTTACTGCTTCTCCACCTGACAACACTTTCTTGTTTCTTCCTGGAGAAAATATGCTGCTTCCATCCACGGGGAGCAGGGACCCTCAATGACAAGCAGCAGCACGGGATAGGGTTGTCCGGCGGAGCGGAACTCCCCTCAGGGTCTGTGAGCTGGCAGAGGTCACCTGAAAGAAACAGCACAGGTCCTCAGGCATGGAAAAGCTGGGGAGGATCCATTCTAATTTTAGGCTCTTCTAGCAGCAGCTGCTCTAGAGAACAGCACTGTGTAAGGAAATGAGCACTGCAGGCAGGTCACCTTCACCACCACGTAGTCCCCCGGCTGGGCTCTGCTTGGAGCCTCACAGTCTGCAGCATCCTCCAGCTCGGCATCAGGGAAGATCACCTTGATGTTGCCATCGTTCCTCCCACAAAGCTCCAAGGCAGAGCGCTTGCTGGGCTGGAAGGAGGACAGGGAACATTACCTGCATGGCAATCGCTCTGATTCACTGCTGGGCTTTATTGCCTCGGGAATTAATTGAGCACTATTGACATTATTAAACCCACATTCCATGCTGTTAAGCAACTCCTGGAACAGAGCTGGCCACAGGTACTGGATGACACTCACACACCAAAGCACTAATTCTGTGCTTGGCCAAAGACACATCCCTAACCAATCCTATGCCCTTTGCCCAGCTCAGTGCTCAGAAAAAAATCAGCATGTCTGCTTAAGGATGAATAAACTGTCTTGGGAGTCCTGGGATGACGCAGGGAAAGTGAGTGACAACTTCAGGACCGGCCAGAGGGGAAGAGGACAACTTGGTTCCAAGCACTCACCCCTTCCACCAGCACCAGCTGGTCCTGCCCCACCAGTGCCATGTTGGCCCTGGCAGCCTCCTCTCGGAAGGCAGCGATCAGCTCCTCCAGCCGCCGCTTCTTCACGTCCGCGGGCACATCGTCCTGCAGCCGGTGATACGCCCGGGTCTTCTGCAAACACACAGAGCCTCAACACCCATCCTGAGCTCAGAGCCCTGTCTGACCCCAGCCAGACCTGCTGCTCTTCCAGCAACAGCTTGCCATGCAGTTAGGTTTGTATTCACAAAGGAACTATCTGAGGTGCTCAGCATCAGCCATGTTCCTCACATCTTTCCGCTCTGCCTTTTAGGCAGGTTTGATGTAGGGCATGGAGTATCAGTGGCTGTGAAACAGTTTTGCAGGTCCTGTGTGGGATGTGCCTGTGCCTCTCTGTCCACAAGGACAGGCAGTGGATTCTACTAGTCTTAGTCCCATGTGCTGAAATGTGCTCTGTATTCCTTTGCTTCCTTGTGTTTCCCAGCCTACTGTCCTCTTTCCTATCAGCACCATATATTCTGGAGAGCATTCTAATAGAGACTTATCAGCTATCTGCTCTTCACATGGAAATACCTGCAGAAAATTCACCACTTTGCTCCAGGCTCAACAGACAGTCCCTATGGCACAACAGCTCTTGCAGAAACACATACCCTACAAGTGCTGACTGCGAGAAAAAAAAATCTACCAATATACCAAATCTTTGGGTATGATTTTGAATAGCTTTTCAAAACTGTGTTATTGTGAGAAACAGCAATGTGGAGTTAGGTGAGATGGCCAGAGATAAGAGCCTTCTCCACCAGGTCCTGCACTCACTTGTCTCATGCTGTAGGCAAACAGGAAGCCAACGTTGTAGCGGACTTCCCGCAGCAAGGACATGGTCTGCTGGTGATCTTCTTCTGTCTCTCCACAGAACCCAGCGATGAAATCACTGCTTAAGCTCACTCCTGTAAGAGACACAGCTGTACACTCCTCTCACAGAAGAGAGGAACCTTCATCTGAGAAAGGACAGCAAGATACAGGTGTGCTGAGTTCAGATCCAACCAAAGGGAACACCCACCTGGAATGGAGTCACGTACATGGTGTACGAGCTCTAAATATGCTTCTCTTGTGTATCTGCAATGAACAGCATGTGGATTTGTTAACTGGAAGCCCACGATATCAGAGAGGGAAAACCAGCACCCCAAATGAGAGGGCAGGGCACAGGGTACCTGAAGGGTGACCCACCCTCGCCGCATGGCCTCCAGGACTCGCGTGCTCCCACTCTGCGCTGGGAGGTGCAGCTGTTTGCAGATGTTGTGTCGCTCCTGGATGAGCTGCAGGACCTGTGATGGGTGACCATGAGATGTCACAGACAGCTCAGTTTTCTGGTCAAAATCAGCAAACTGCAAACCTGCCAGCTTCAGCCCCAACATCCCCCTCCAGGAGCTGCTGTTCCCTGACTGGGATTCCATGTTCCCTTTGGGAAGGAAATATAGCCCACACCTCACAGTTCAGTCCTGCAAGCAGAGGTCCAAATGTTTATTTTACACTTGCCTCATCAGGAAAATCCTTGGGGTGTGGAGAGGTGAAACGGATCCTCATTTCTGGATCAATCCTAGAGACCTGGTCCAGCAGGTGTGCGAAGCGCAAACCTCCCGCCTTGGCTTTGTAGACTGTGCTGAAGCCACGGCTGAGGCCCGGGGCAGCCACTGACTGAAACTGCACCTCAGACAGGTCCCTGTAGCTGTTGACATTCTGACCCAAGAGAGTCACTTCTTTCACTCCCTACAAAATGAACAGAGAGGTAAAAAATATAACCTGCACAGGAGGGCTGAGTTGCAAGGGCAGTTACAGGCTTTACTCCAAGGAGTTTATAAGAGAAACCCTCCCTTTCCTGTCTGTCACAGAGTATTACAAGGAAAATCAAAAAGCCACTGGCAGAACCTCACAGTAACCTCATCTCTGCAGATAAAGGCAGTGACACTGGTTAAACGTATCACTAAAAACACTAGCAACAAGAACCACCCTTCCTCCCATGGTTTGTGACAGGCAGGAGGAGGCTCACCTGATCCGAGAGCATCCTCACTTCTTGCAAGATGGATGCGATGGGGCGGCTCCTTTCCCGGCCTCGGGTGAAGGGCACGATGCAATAGGTGCACATGTTGTCACAGCCCCTCATGATTGACCTGCCGAGAGGTAAAGCACAGGTCCCACCACAACTGCTCCAGAAGAACCATCCATGTTGCATCCTGCCTTGTTTTGTGCCCAGCACTGCTGCATCCAGCCACCTCCACACACACAGCAGCTCTAGGCACAGCTCTGCAGCTTCCCTCACACCCACCCTGCCTCTGGCTTGCCCTAACACCTCCTCCTTTTTCATGCACATTCACAAGACAGTTAGAAAAAAAAAAGGTGCAGACTTCCACTGCAGCCTGGCAGTGATCAAAACTCCTTATGCATCCCACTCCTGCAGAGAGCAATACTGTCCTTCCTTATGCTATGGCCACACTGAGCAAAGTCCAGCTTCGTGTTTGGGAATGTTATTATCAAAATCAAACAAATAGAAATAAAGCCAATAGAAGTTATAATGTGTGGAGGATTAGAAAAATAAATAGCAGAACCTGGGGCAGAATAGAAGGCAGAGGATGAGAGAGGCAGCTACGACAGTGGGACAGAAATCACTCAGTGCAGCATCAGGCTGAGACAGCCAGCATTCCCAAAGGTGAGGGAGAAAAGTCCATGACAGCCAGGACTCAGGGCAGATTCTCCAAGACTCAGTCTGACAGTGTGGCAGCAGCAAACACACACTCTGATAGATTCATGACTCTGGGCTGCTGGGAGCAAGTGCAGCCAGGCATTGCATCTCCCGGGCAGCTGCTGTCACTGACACGTCTGCTCTGCACAGCAGATTTCCAAACTGGAGTCACAGAAACAAGAACTGGAATAAGGTACTTACACAAATGCTGTCGTGCCACCTGCACTAGTCTGGACAGGCAGAATGTCTGCATAAGTCTCATCCAGGGACAGCAGGACATTGGCAGCTTGCTGGCCTGACTCTGCCACGGCCAGCAGCCGGGGAAGGTCCCGATAGGCATCAGGGCCTGCCACGATATCAACCAGCTTCTCCCTGTGCAGAATCTCCTCCTTAAGCCTCTCAGCCATGCATCCTGCAGCCAAAGGAGAAGGGTCCTTGTGAGGCAGCGCCAACCCTCCCCTTCCCAGCTGCTTTCACCCCACGGAAAAGGCAGGTGCAGTACCCAGGATCCCGATCCGCAGGGGTGCCCCAGCCTGCTGCCGCCGGGCCTTCAGCGCCTTGAGGTGCCGCAGGCGGTTCCAGATGGCCTGCTCTGCCTTCTCCCTGGGGACACAGGAAAACTGGCTGCTCCTACTGCTGATCCAACACTTTAACTGTGCCCCAGACTGAAGTGCTTTGTGAGGAGAATTCAGCCAAAGGCAAGGGATCATCCACCTGATGGATCCGATGGCAAGAGCAGTTTGTGGTGTGGGGGTTATGTCTTGACTCTCTTATCTATTAGCACTTTGCTTACTTGGGAGCATCCACACACTGCAGAAACATCAGACTAAGTGACGATGAGCATGTGGGATCTTCATTCAGAAAAAAACCAAGCACAGTTCCCTTTGTATTTATATCAAAAAATCCTTTTGTTTTGTATCCAGTTTTCCCAAACTGTATTTCTCCCACTTTTGAAGTAGAGACCCTGCACTATACACTTCTTCAAGAGAAAACAGAGTACCAAAAACTAAAATTATTAAAGCAGTAATTGTGCAGGTCTCTCACTGCCCATACACACAGAGCTTACACTACCAAAGAACTTCTCACTACAGAGAAAAGCAATTCATAGCACAATTAATGTTGTAAATCGTAGCATCAGCCAGCTCTCCCCTCAACTAAACAGCCAGTTTCACACCTGCACACTCCTTTCCTCACACAACACATTTATTGCCTTGGCTTTCAAATAGTAATTCCTGAAAAACTGCCCCAAACCAGCAGTGACAGAAGAAGATTTCTTACCTCACAGAACAGGTGACAAGGAGAACCACATCTGCCTAAAACGAACAACAAAAAAGGAGGAATTTATAAAAGCCAAATGATAAATTCTCATGCCCTGCCTGAGTAACCTGAAGAGGCAGAGTAAAACACTCACTTAACTCAGGGGAAAAAACCTGCCTGAGTATACAGAGGGTTTCAACAAACAGAGGTGCAAGAAAGTAACAGAAGACAAGCAGAGTCTTCCACTAAATGGCAGAAGTAAACTCAAAGATGAGTCAGAAGGATCCTGCTGTGTTCAATCCCTCTCCAACTGAGAGGGAGCCCAGCAGTCTAAAGAAAAAAGACAACTCACAGCTTTCTACCACATTTGTCAAGTAGCTTCTTCCACTCCACAGAGCTCAGACTGCAAAAATCACATCCCAGGGACTGCACTCCAGAGGAAAGCTGGGACTTGCAGGCACAGCCAGGGCATGAGGCCCTGTGCTCCAGGAGAGCTACCAAGGTGTCTTACCTCATCCAGCTCCTTTGTCCTGGCATAGCCACTCTTCTGCAGGATGGCCCAGGCAATCTCTGTGTCATTGACATTCATCTGACAGCCATAGGTCTCCAGGTAAACTGCAACAAAGGGCATGTGACACAGGAACCTGCTCAGCTCCCATCCACAGCCTGCTCTGGGACCTTCTCTACAGGAGCCAGCCTTCAGTCCCACCACTGGAGTCAGGGAAGCAGCATAAAAGCTGCCTTCACCTGCAGCCCCAGGATGAACCAAAGGATAAATTCTGGGGAGCCCATGTACTCAGAGCACGTTTGTGCAATACAAAAGGTCTGGGCCGTGGCTTGCAGGTCAGCAGCAGCTGTGGCCTTACCGAGATACAACACTCAGAGCAAGGAAAACCATCCCCTCCCCAGGGCACCACAGCCAGGGCTGTGCCACAGCCCCACTGACAGCCCAGCATACTCTGCAGAAAGTGCCAGAGCCACCCCTCTCCGTGCCCAGCTCCACGGTGGGTGGGACACACTCCAGCACGGAGACAAGGTCTCAACTCCTCTAGCGTCAAAACCCCCTCAAGGCCCCAAAAGCTCTCAAACAACCTGCTTCCCAAAATCTGCTCCTGCAGCGGGACAGCACCGCTCCTCACGGCTGCCTTCGGCTGACCCCACCAGCCCCAGACTCTCAGACCCACAGACCTTTCGCGGCCCCGGGGGGAGAGCCCGGCTCGGGCGGCGGCCCCGGCTGCGGCGCCGGCTCCTCCGCGGCGGCTGCCGCCCTTAGGAAGTGCCGCAGGTCGGGCCCCGCGGGCAGCGCGGCCTCGCGCCNGCGCTCGGGCCGCGGGCAGCATGGCCGCGCATGGGGGGGCGCTTTGGGGGACGGACCGGCCGCGCGGGGACGGGGCGGCCCCGTCGTGCGCCGACAAAGAGGCCCCGCCGCCGTCCCTGCCCCTCGGCGCCGCGTTCCGCCCCGCCGCCGTTCCGGGCCCGCCCCGCTGCCGGGCGGCTCCGCCTCGGGAATCGCGGAGTTGGGGAATCAGTTAGGTTGGGAAAGACGTCTGAGATCATCAAGTCTAAGCTACGACCCATCGCCACTATGTCAGCTAGGCCATGGCACTAAGTGCCACGTCCAGTCTTCCCTTAAGCGTCTCCAGGGACGGCGGCTCCACCACCTCCCTGGGCAGCCCACTCCCATGTCTAATCACCCTTTCTGTGAAGGAATTCTTCCTAATTCAACCTAAACTTCCCCTGGCACAGTTTAAGACTATGTTCTCTCACCGTGCCGCTGGTTGTCTGGGAGAAGGGGCCAACACCCACCTGGCAACAGCCTTCTTTCAGGGAGGTGTAGAGAGTGATAAACCTCTCCCTGTACCTCCTCTTCTCCAGGCTAAACANATGTTCTCTCACCGTGCCGCTGGTTGTCTGGGAGAAGGGGCCAACACCCACCTGGCAACAGCCTTCTTTCAGGGAGGTGTAGAGAGTGATAAACCTCCCCCTGTACCTCCTCTTCTCCAGGCTAAACAACCCCAGCCCCCTCAGCTCACAGGACTTGTGCTCCAGGACCTTCCCCACCTCCACTGCCCATCTCTGGACTCGCTCCAGCACCTCAATGTCCTTCTGGAAATGAGGGGCTCAGAGGTGGACACAGCACTCGGGGTGTGGCCTCACCAGTGCCCAATACAGGGGGATAATCGCTTTACTGGTCCTGCTGGCCACAATATTTCTTGTACAAGCCAAAATCCATCGGCTTTCTTGGCCACCTGGGCACGCGCTGGGTCATGTTCAGTTGCTGTTGATCAGCACCTCCAGGTCCTTCTCCACTGGGCCTTGGCTGTAGTGATGGGACAGGACAGCAGGACATGGGTGTTCCATGGTGCCTCGCCATGGCTGGGGCAGTGGGAACAGCCAAACTGGGTGGTCTCACTCCCACCTGGCCCAGAGCAGAGAGCCTAGTTTGGCCCCAGGCACAGACTGTGACACTGACACTATGGCCCCGGTGCCAGCACCNCGAGGACGTGGGGGGTTCAGCCTTGGGGATGTGGCTGCCCCTGGCCACGGTCTGGGGTGAGGCAGCAGTGCGGGACACTGGCAGGACTGGTCTTTGGCTCTGGTGGCAGAACCAAGGTCCAGAAGGCATGAAGGGGACATTTTCAGTGCTGGAGGTCCCTCGTTGCCTTATCTTCATTCCCGGGGCTGGAAGTGAACATCTGCTCCAAGCAGCAGGAAATTCTGAGAGAAAGGGAGAAAGTGCTGGACTGCCACCAGCCTTGGCAGCCACAGTCTCCAGCACCCACCACATCCCAGAAGGAAGAAGGGATTGGCACATGTGGCTCTGCCAGGCCCTGTGCAGACATTTCACAGCCACTCCTTGCTGCAAATATTTGGTGACCCCGTGGTGACACACCTTTGGGCCTTCCCTAAGGCCCCCCACCACAGGGGCTCTCTTCACTTCCCAAGACCCAGCACAGCTCCTTCCACCAGGGCTGGCAGGCTCTGCACATCCTGCTGTGAGCAGCTGTGTCTGGCCTCACAGCATCCCCATAGGCAATGCCCATCGAGTGGGGTGAGGGCTCAGGGCTGACAGCTGATAAAGCTGCTATAAAAAGTGTCACTGGGAATGCAGGCACCGGGTTCAAGAACTGGAGAAGGATGCATTGCTGTCCCAGATTCTCACTGTGGAGATGGGAAAAGCAGGGCTCTGGTTTGCACTAGGCTTTTGGGATCCTAGATGAGAGCACCCTCCTGCCTGCTGTCGCCTATCATGGCTGGGGGAACTGGATTTGGAGGACGTGATGGCAGGTGGGGACTTGGGGGTGGCAGGACAGCCTGGGCCCAGGTGCTCTCCCTCACTCACCTGGTGGAATCTCACGAGGGTATTGGAGAGCTGTATCCTGTCCGGCAGTGGCAGAGGGAAACCCTTATCTAACCGGGCTGGAAAAGACAACACATGTGGCTGCATGGGGATGGGAACGGGAGTGAGGGGAGCACAGGACCTGCAGAGAAGGCAGACACCTCCTCCCCCAGCCCCTTCCTCGCCTCCGCTGCTCTGGGGGCAGGCAGAGGAAATTCCTCCCAAGCTCCACAGAAAGTCTGGGGGCTGGGTGTTGTGCCGTGGCACCCCCTTGGGCGCCTTCAGCCCTGCTCTGGCCTGAATTGCTGGGAAGGCAGGAGAAACAGGGAGTGAGGGAGAGGGTCTGGAAAGCATTAAGATGTGCATAGGGCTCATTTTTTCCATTGCGTTTGCTGCTGGGAGCGTGTCATCAGTGGCAAGAGACTCCCGCTGCTTCACAGCCACCTCCTGCACACACTGTGGGCTTTGCCCCCGGATCAGCCTCGGCAACAGGGTTTTAATTAGCGAGCTGGGACCGCTTGGATGGAGCGACCCAATTGGAGGCTGCTGCACTACCCCCATTCCCTCCAGCGGGTTCTCACCATTAAGACGGGGGAGCAGGATGCTCGAAGCAAAGATGTTCATCATGGATTGCAGCATTCGCACCTGGGGAGTGGGGAAAGGGAGAGGAAAAGCTTTAGCCTGCGGGACAGAAGATGTGTAAGCACTGGAGGACAATCAGGAGAAGGAAAAGAGATGAGGAATTGGAATGGGGACACACTTCGCCAGAGACCAGTGGCCTTGTCTGGCTGCACTGGCCAGGTAGGAAATGTAGGGGCGAGAGCAGCAATGGATCTGGCTCGGCATCCTCTCCAAGCCTGGCAGGCTGAGGCAGGAGGTGGCTATGGGATCACTGAGTTCCCGGGCACACTCCCAGGTCCCGTGTTGGGGGGCAGGGGGAATGAGCTCTCTTAGCCCCCAGAAGGCTCTCAGCTCCATGCTGGGGGCTGTGGTCATGGTCAGGGATAGCTTACCGGGAAAGTGCCGACAGCCGAGTCCTTCAGAGAGAGCTTGATCCTGCACAGGGACAGAAGCAGCGCTGAGGAGGATGTCCCAACAGAGGGAGCAGTTCCACCCATTGATGGCCGTGCAGATTCCACTCCCTCTAGTCCCAGCTCATACCCTCCACACCAGGTCCACATGCCTGGGACCTCCTCACCCCCTGTCCGTCCCTGGAAGTGCAGAACAGAAACACCCCCAGCCACTCCCTGCCCAGCAATGACTGCTCCCCTCCATACCTGCCTATGTCCAGTCTCCCAACTATGTGGCCGGATCTCACGTCGATGACGGCGGACACGTTCCCTGTCTGAGGAGAGAGCACAGAGTTCTGGCGGTGCTCACCACAAACCAAACACCTGAGGAACAGCTTTGAACAGCTGAAATACAGCAGGACCCCTTGCCCATCCAGGGCTATATTTGAACTCAGAATTAAAACTAGCATCTGCCAGCCTGGGGATTGTCCTGTAGAGAACACCTCCACTGCACCCAGACAGCACCCAGCACCTCCCCTGGCAGGAGCTGGGCAACAGGACTGAGCATGGCTTGAACTCCTATCTTTGGCCCACGGCCACAAGCTGTGCCTGAACTCACCAGATTGAGGAGGAAGAGAGGAGCCAGGCTGGAATTGGGAAGGATGGCATAAGCCTGGACATCCACAACAGGCTTGAGTGAGATTCCTTCTGGTCCAATGTTTAGAAATGGGGCAGTAAGCGTGAAAAGCCTGAGCTTCATTGGCATGTTCGGGTACATCTGCTCCAGCTGCAGGAGAGCAAGAAAAGGGTGGAGACCCACACTCCTGGGGGAGAACACCTGGTGCAAAGCAAAGCAGGTGTGCGCAGGAGCTCTGGGGAGGCAGGGCTGGGCTGCTCACCTGGGGAAGAAAGGCTGAGAAGACGGAGGTGTTCAAGTGGAAGTCAACATCCTTTGGGATCTGCAGGGAGAGGGCTGTCATGCTGGGGCAATGCAGCATAGCTGAGCCCACAATGAGCCCTCCTGTCTCCAGGCACTGCTGTGCCTGTCAGCCTGGCCCTGTCCCATGGCTCCCAGCTCTATCACTGGGGAGTCCTCCAAGGCCACTGCGTGCCAAAGGAACTCCTCAGCAAATAGAACTTCTACCAGGGATGCAGGGCCAGCCCTATTCCCACCTCACCTGTGTGGAGCCCACTCACCATGGCATCTGTGATTTCAAAGACCAGTGCCCCAGCTGTGTGGTAGGCAAAGCCAGCTGTGTTGAAGAAGTAGCTGGAAGCCCCAAAGTAAACCATGCGGTCATGATCCGAGGGGAAGGATAGCGGCAGTGGTGAGAAGGGGACAGTGGAACGATGGGCCAGGGAGTAGAATTCACCCTGGGAGGAGGAGAGAAAGAGGTAAGAAGGAGGGCAAATAATTGTGGGGCTCAGCTGCTGATCCAGGCTGGCAAACAGTTTGCAGCAGGTACCAAAACCTGGTTACCCCACCTGCCTGTGGCAATAGTGTCAAGTGTCCATAGGGCAGCCTCTTACCTTCAGGTATGCATCCAGGGACTGGGCAGTAGCAGTTGGGGGTCCCACCAAGGAGTAATCGACCCCAGCCATGGCATCTATCTTGGCTGTGACTGAAAACACGAGGCAGAGAGATGAGCAAGAGGGAGATGGTCAGGTAAACTGGGAGCAGATCATCTCCACTGGCATCCAGGCAGTGCCCTGCCTGGGGCTTCTGGTGCATCAGCTCAGTATCAGCTGCATGTGTGATTCCATCTGTTTAGAAGCAAAAATCCCACTTTCCTCTGAGCTGTTTCTCAGCCAAGCAAACTAATTCCTGGGCCTGAGGAATGGCCTGGGTCCCTCAGCTAAGGCAGCCTGAGCCCCTGCCAGCTCTGGGACACAGCTTCTGGAGAGGTCTCCGCATCAAGACAGGGTACACAGCGATGTGTCTCTGCTGATGAGGTGCTACCCAGCTCCCAGCTTGGGTGCACACATACAAGGAGATGGGGAGTGGACACAAGGTAAAATGCTGTCCTCATGGCTGGTAAAAGCTAGGAAGAACTGCTCCTAAACCCCTGTACAGCCCCCTGGTACCTGGCAAGGTCCGGGCATATGTGTAGAGCTCATTGTTCACAGACTTATCCACGGTGTCACAGACCTGTGGGATGGAAAGGCAATGGAACTAAGCAGAGGCAGCCATGTCACAGCCCCCACTCGGAGCCAAGGCCACAGTCCCTGCTCTGCTGCCTGCTTCTGGGTTTATTCCTTGACAAAGCCTGCTTAAGTTAAAAGATCGCGCAGTGATGATTGTCTCCATTCATCAGGCAGCACATTAGGTGTCCAAGACACAAACAGTGTTTATACCTGCAAAACTCTGCTTGCAGCAATTTCCCTTCTGCAGAGTTCTGCTCCAGGGAAGCTCTTGGAAGAAATCTCTCATGTGCCCTCAATCTTTTCCTACAGTCCATTTGGAAATGAACAGTACTGAGCAGCCAGGACTTGAAGGAGTTAACCCATCCCACAGGAGCAGAAGCACGGATTGCACTGAAGCTGAGCTTTCTTGAGCTCCTACAGCTCTGTGCCAGGACAGAAAAGCACATCCCTCTGCCACTGTCATCCACGGTTGAAGCGCTGGCATTAGTGAGGATTTAATCCAGGAAATTTACTGTGGGGCGCAGTCCTGCAGATGGCTGAGAAAATCTGCAAAGCTCTTTCCAGTGTTTTCCCTGTAACGTCACAGAAACCACTGGCAGGTCCTGGCCACTATCTCTCTGACATCAGCCTGAAGAGCTGATGGCCAGATGCAGCACTGTGGAGGGGCAGTGACCACACTGACAGTGATGCAGCCACTGACTGGACAGTGCCAGGGAGGAGGAGAGGGGACAGAGCCTTGGGCATGGTCTTAGTGACAGCAGGTTGCTGCTCTTCCCTGTGCCCAGTGATAATTGTCTGTGCTGGAAATGCCCCATCACTGCCTTCAAGGACATTGCTGCAGACAGTCAAGCAGAGCCCTGGTCCCACTGACTGGGATCTCTCTACAACCTGGATTTCCCTGCGACCTGGATCTCCCTGTGAACAGTGCTCCAGCACTGGGGGCACAAGGACTGCCCAAGCACGTGTGGCAAGAGCAGGGTCGGGACCAGGCTGTGCCAGGGGGTTCCAGGGCACCACACTCCCAGCCCCTGCTCTCTCCTGCCTGTTGACCCTTGTACCATTTCTCACATGGAGAAAGACACCGAGGAATGCATGTGGGGCTGAGAGGGCTCAGAGGGGTGGAGAGGGCACCCCTTGCAGTGGGGTCCCCTTGTAGTCCCAGAGCTGCCCTCCTTCCAGGGGGCAAAACAGCAGAAAAGGCCTCTGAGCTCCTGCTTCCAGACCATCTGCTCCTCCAGCCTCCAGGGGCCTTGAGAAAGGCACTGAATTGTATCGGGAATAGTGCCTGGGCAGAGGGATCTGCTGCAGGAGTGAGATTTGCCCATTCTCCAACTGCCTCCTTTCTGAGCAAAGTTCACACCCAGGGAGGCTGTAACTCATGCCAGTTATCGTTGTAGCAATTATTGCTAACAGCTTGTTTCCATGTCTTGTTGCAGGTCTCCTGTATGTCAGCTTCTGTACCAGGTGGTGGTACCAGGGTTCCCTGACCCCCCTCCATAAAACAAAACAGCAAGTGTCTGGAATCCAGGAATGAGAGTTTTCCCCCAGTGCTCCCCAAAGCCCTTCAGAGCATGGCTGGTTAAAGGACAGCTCTGATCATGTTCCCTCAGTGAGTCTGGCTGAGGCATAAGATCTAATTAACTGACCACATGGAAAGAAAAGTCTTTGTTAATTAGGAACCAATTACACTGGGCTTTGGCAAAGGCTGCAGGTTTCAAATTCAGCCTGAGACGCATTACGCTATGGAGCCTGCAAAGCCCATTCCTCTGTTTTTCACCGATTTGGCAACACAGCCATGTGGTCTGGTTCTAGTCACATCCCTACATCTACTCCAATCCTTCCAGCACATCAGCTGCAAGTGAGGGCTAAAGACAACTAGAAAAACCCAGAGTCCTGTCCCCCATCACTCACATACCTTGCTCTCCAAAATCTTCCTGAACTTGGACTCAATAGCACTGTGGAAGAGGTTGTAAAGCCACCTGCAGAGAAACACAGAGAGGAGCTCTGTCTCTTCCTCAGAGACTGCTGCAGAAGTATGTGCCTTGAAAGGGAGACCCTAGAGATGTGGGACCTTGGGAAACATCATTCTCACACCAGTTTGACATCTGGCTTTGCCTCAGGGTTTACATTTGGAAACAGGTCTGCTGGTAAACCACAAAAGTCTGGTGTCTGCCTTAGCCACCCCCACCCCCCTCTAAATGTGCATCCACTGCAGGAGAAATTCAGGCCAGATTTAAGACCAGTCAATTTCAGATCTGCCAACATTATACACCTTGCACTAGGGCCACATTCCAGTGGCAGAGCCACCTTCCCATGGCAAATGGGTTAACACACAGCCTTTCCAGACTTCTCAGTGTAGTCACTTACGCAAATTTGCCTGAAAAGAGCACCCGGACTTCGGAGATATGGGTGCTGCAGTCTGAGGTGCTGATGGTGGGTTTCCCAGTGGTGTCACTGCCCAGCCTCAGGCTGATTTTGATGTAGATATTCTCCACCTTCAGATCAAATGAGCCGTGGTCTCGGCTGCAGAGAGAGGGGGATGAGAAAGGATGTTTCTTAGTGCCAAGGTCTGGAGAAGGGACCTCAAATCAGCCTTGGGATAGATCTATCTAGGAGTATAGTGCATCCAGTGGAGACTAAGAATGTTTTCAAGCTCAAGGAAAACAAATTTCACTGGTACATAAACTGGGAGAGGTACCCTTTAAATAGAAGGGAGTGAAAGCAAGTAGGAGAGCTGGAAGAGAGACCCAAGAGTCCACGAACAGGTCTCCCATCGTGTGCCTTGTTCTTGCCTCCCATCCTGTTTTATCCATCACATTTGGGGAGGAAAGTGACAGTGGCCCAAAACATAAGAGAGAGGGAAAGGAATAAAAACCTGTCCTGATACAGAGAGGGAGACAGAGTGAGTGCCCAAGCAGGTAGAGGAGGAGCTAGGCACGCACATGAAGAGCAACTTCACCCGCCAGTTCCCATCCAGCTCAGCAAAGGCGTTGGAGATGGAGACCTGTAGGCCCACTTTGGAGACAGGGGAAATCCGTGAGTACGGCAAGTGGAAACTTCGAAGGCGCAGTCTAAAAATAAATGAATAAAAAGAAAAGTTATGTTGCAGAGGTGCCGCACTCTTAATAACACAGCTGGGGAGGGAGAGAGTGGAGTGATTGCACTGCCAGCATCCCCAGCTCCAGTTCTGCTGCAGCAAAACTATGTCTGGCAGGGACATGCAGAGCAGAGCAATGCCTTTAGAAACGTGGTCCTTACAGCCACCCAGAGAGCAGCTCCAAACTCTGTGCAGCATGAGTGCAGAGGTGTCCAGGGCAGCAGGGAGCTGGGATCTCTGCAGGGGCTGGGTTCCTTTGCATGGGGGCCCTGGTCCCACTGGCAAGGCCACCTCCACCACGTGGGCTGATTGCATAAAATTCACCCCCACCCACAGTACTGTCACGCCTGTTCCCCTTTTCCCTTTGGGCCAGGGGTGAAGCAGGAACATCTCTGCCTGCACCAAGGACAGGGCCAACACCTCAGGGAATTGTGGAGAGGACGGGATGGTCCTCAACACTCCACGGGCTCCCCGCCCTCCCTATCCCTCCTGCCCCTTGCCTGGGTTGGGCACTGGCAGGGCTCACCTGGAGAGCTCATAGTGCACCTTCCCCACACGCAAGACACGAAAGTCACCCGAGATGTCTGGCAGCGTCAGCTGAGCCAACTTCTTCTCCAGGATTGCAATCCCCTGCTGATGGGCTGCAGGGACAGAGGAGGAATGTCACTGCCACTGCTGTCACACGAGCTGGAGCACACATTGGGCATGCAGCAGAAGGATCAAAGGAAATATCCAGGTGATGCCCTGGCTGCTTTCAACCTCCCATGCTGGCTTTAAAGTTAATCTCCCTGTACAGAGCCCTTTAAGCACACAGGCAACGCTGCCTAGTTGTCCTGGTTTACAAGCACCAGGGGAATATGGTGACCACAGAAAGGAAAAAGAGGTCTCAGTCTTTGCTTTCCAGGGTAAGCACCCTGTGAGGTGTGTGGGAGGTCCTGGGCTCCAGGTTACTCTATTTCCAATGCCAGCAGGCAAAGCTGGACGGAGTTTATGTCCTAGAGAGTAGCACAACATCAGTGGGTGCTGCATCCCTGCTTCCATCTGTGAAGGGGAGTCACGTCCTTTCCCACACGGCTGGAAGAGCTGCTGAGTAAATGAGCTGTTTCTCACACAGTGTATTTCAATCCATAACTGTGCTCCGCTGGAGCTGGGGTTCTGCCTGCTTCGATAAAACCAGCACAGGTCCATCCATCTCTGTCACTGCCTGCTCTGCTACTCCCCACCTCCTCTCTCACTCCTTCAGGGCTCACAGCTTAGCTGCCTGTACATGTGCCATGAGATCAGAACTATTCTGCTGTGCCAAACCCCCGCTCGATATCTGAATGCAGCTCCCCGAGACCTCACAGGGCTGTTCCCCTCTGCAAGGGCTCCATCAAGTTGAGGGGTGAGGAGGACAGATGGGTGCAACAGGGAAAGCCCTGGGTGATGGCACATTTGGCACTCCTGTCTGAGGATTCCCCCATCCAGACCCTGTGATCTCCACATGGGCACCCATGGATGAGGATCCTCATCCTGCCCCAGGACCCTGCACTTCTCACAGAGTGCCCAGCTCTGTGCCTCTGCCACCAGCACATCTGTGAGGAGAGAAATCAGAAGCATAACCCACCGTAGTCCAAGCCTGCCTGGGTGATCCTCACCACGAAGCCAGGGTTGGCAGCTGTGGTGAGAGCCAGGCACAAGGCCAGTGCCCCACAAGCCACCGCCAGGCTCTGCACTCCCATCCTGGCTTCCCGCAGTGCCGCACTTTCCCTGCCAACACCACCTTTATATCCCTGCCAAAACGGGAACCGCAGGCAAGGGAGGCGCGTGGAGCTGTGCGGGGCGGCTCCAGATCCCCGGGGCTTCCTGCTCAGCCACCATCCTGCTCCTCCGTGCCAGCAGCACCATGACATAGCCCAGTACACCTGCACCTAGTGGCACACCTGCTGCCTCTTATGGAAGATAGAGAAGAGGCAGTGGAAACTGGGAGGCAACAGCTCTGTTTCTAGCTCTCTGTCAGTGCCAGTGGTCCCTACATGCAGCATCAGTGGATGTTCAGTGGACCAGAGCTGGGTTTGGCAGCTGAGCCCGGCAGAGATATGTTCTTGCAGCCTGCACCCAGCAAAAGCTGTGAACAGCCTGGGCTGCCCAGGAGCAATGCCTTAGCCCTGTTGCCCCTGTGAAATGTAATGCTGATAGAGTTTTGCTTTTGCTAATGAATAGAACCCATATTGTAAGCAGTTTTAGTTATGCTTTGATTAAATGAATAGGATTCATATTAGAGTGTTTAAATACGTTAGTAGTGTAATCTAAGATATGGTGAGCTCTAATGAGCCCTTCCTGCTGAAGGCCATTAGAACAAGGACACATTGTTCACTCCCTGAAACTTTGAAGGAACACAGACACCTTTCTGCAGTAAATCTCTCCAGGATCTCCTGGGTAGGCCATAAATTGGTCCACCAGAAGATAACGCCACCTTCAGAGCCAATCAAGGGAAGGCTCATGCCAGTTTTTCCAGGAAAGTTGAAAAGTTCAAAATGAGGAAGAGTGTTCTGCTTCAGTCTCAAGACCCTCAAAAAGCAATAAAATCCCCCAGACCCAAATTCCCAAGGGGAGGAGAAAGGAGATGTAAATAATTTCCCTCCTACCTCAAAGAAATTGTAATAATCCCACCCGCTTTTGTGCCAATTTTGTTATAAAATCCTGACCTGTCTAAAGACCCTTTGTGCCTCTGACTTGAAAACCAACCAAGTCACGTGCCTAGCGCTGATTGCCTTTGTTTTATAATTAATTGCTTTTGAAAATTAAAATAATTGTGGGCCCGTTTCTCACAGCCCCCATCACTGTCCCATGGGCTCCTGGCTGCTGTGTGAGCTGCCGCTGTCACATCACAGACCTGCCAAAGGCACTGGAACTTAGGTCACAAGTTCTCAAGTTCTCACCCCAGGTGACCCTTGGGGACTCCTGTGCCCAGCAGAGCTGGAGAAGGGGAACCTGCCAGGGCTGGGCAGCTGTGCTGGGGCAAATACATCAGCAGGGTGCCCTGCACGTCCACGCCCTGGCACAGGAGGAGACATTCAAGGATCAAGCCCCAAAGATAACACTTCTGGGGCCCTGACAGGTCACAGCTCTTGTGATGATGGCTGGAGACAGGGACAGGAGCTGGGTGCAGCCAGGTAGGGGTGATGGGGGAGCACTCCCGTGGCTCCCAGCTGGGAGAGCTGGGCTGGCTGGTCTCTTCTTGCAGGACAGAGGTGAGGGAAGAAGAAATGATTCAGTTACTTTCATTTCCTGTTGGGGTCCAGGCACAGGAAACCCACAGCTGCTGATGCAGGCATATCTCATGCTGGATCCAGGGAAGTCCTAGCTGCCAGAGGCAACATCCCTGAGCCAAGCAACGATGTTGTGAAATGCAGCTATTGCCCAAGCGCATCCACCAGCACGGTCATCCCCTGGTGCTGCAGCCCCAGGAGACCCCAAGGGACAGGGCCATGGAGCTGTGTGTCTGTGCCAGAGGAACCTGGCATGTGGACATTGGGGATGAGAAGACCAGGGCATTTGATTCTGCTTTGCCTTTCTTCCCATGAGTTTTCAGTGGGGTCACTTGCAGGCTGCCTGGCAGTCACCCAGCAAATGCCCACCAGGCTTGTACGAGTAGCTATGGCTTTGAAAAGTGGCACTGTAGTCACTAACAGCTCTGTGATCCAGGGTAGGGAAACAGGGACATGACAAGGATGGTACCTGCCAAGAGGGACAAAATGCCCAGGGCAGAGCCATGTACCACAGGCAACCACCACCATCTGCAGACTGTGATCCTGTCAGTGCCAGCCTAATCCGTCCCCAGGAGCCAGGAGCCCACAGGCAGATTTCCTTTTCCCCAGACCTCCCTTTGCCCAGAAAGAAGTAGCCAAGGGCAGAGGAGAAGTGTAAAAGCCCAAATCCCCACTCTCATCCTCCACAGCACCATGACCCTGCCTGTCACCTATCAGCAGCTGCTTTGCTGGATCTGGCTCGGTTCAGAGGAGGAGCTCCCAAACTTCAAAACAACATTCACGATGTTCAGGAGGAGCATTGAGGAACTAAAACATCTTCCATGAGGAGAAATGAAATTTTATAGGGAGCAGCACAGAGAGGAAGCAAAACTAGGAAGTCTTCCTCCTGAGTTTGGGCAAATTTTGAAGTTTAACTGAAACAAAGCCTTCAAAGAGGTGAACCTTGGCCAAACACTCCCATGTTTGGCAAGAAACAGCCAAAACCACACCTAAAGTTGGACACACAGGCCTGTCCTGGTAGTGCTTCCTACAAGGGATAACAGAAGGAACAGAGAATGAAGTCATGCCCTGCCTGACTCAACCTTTCAGATGGGAAAAAGCTTCTCCTGCCAAGCTGCTCTGCCCATTCTGGGAGTGTGAGAGCTCCTCTGCTGTAGAAGGGCTGGTCTCCCCACGCTGCTGAAGAAGGAATGGGCCATAGTCGGATAAGAGCCAGGAGCTCAGGAGGGCAGGGACTTGCATAAATTTCCTTTCCTATGCTGCCACTGTCCCCTGCCCAGGTCAGGATCCCACTCCCCAGTGTCTCCAAGGCACTCCTTCCTTCCCTGGTCAGGGTTCCCTCTGGCCCCACACGCTCCTTGGCACGTGTAGGCAGTTCCCCATTCTGCCCCAGTTCTTTCTGCATCTCTCCCTGTGATGCAATGTCCTCAACCATCCTCTTCAGCCACGTGTTGGAGCTCCCCAGGGACCACGGGGGGCAGTACTGCTTCATGGGCTATAAGCAAGGACATTCAGGCACACTTGTTATCTGCAAGGAAATCCGGGAACATCTGTGTCCCCGGGGAATTCCCCGGGTGCAGGACTGGCATTGCTCACCAGCCTTCCTCTGGCAGGTGCATGTGGACTGGGGAAATGCCGGGGAAAACCCGGGGGACTCGGCAAGAAAAGTGAGAGTAGCCCAGCTGGGTTTGGAGGGAACTTGAAAAGAAAAGTCAACAGCCCAAAATAAAACTTCCCCCATCCATTTCCAGCCAGGACAAGTTCACTGTCACCAGCAGAACTGGGCTGTGACCAGGACCTGTGGCCACTGTGGTTGTTCCTAGACCAGTAGGGGCTTCACCAGAGCTTGGAGAAACCCCGACAGCATCAAGGTGTGGGGAGCTGTGGCTCCTGTCTCCTGCCTCGTGTGTGGTGTTGCTGCCAGCCCGGCGCCACTGACAACCTCCGACCCAGCAGCATCTAAAAATACAGCTGGGGGACATGTGCAGGCTCCTCCATAGTTGTTTTCCCAGCTGCAGGCTCAGTGTGACCCAGCCACGGATGTTCCTGGAGCTGGGAGGGCTCTAGGCCAGCATGGGGTCGTTGCTGACGCCAGCCCTGACCTCTTCATCAAACACAGTCAGCAGGGACACCCGGGGACCCCAGAGCTCACACAGTCAGAGCCCTGTGGGGCACAGCCAGCAGCAGACAAAGACCCTGGGTGTGGAGACATAGACATGAGCCATGAGGTTCCCACCAGGAGCCCAGACCCAGAGACTAATGCTGATGCTTAGCTCACCACTCTCACCCTCCCTCCACAACATCCCAGTGACATCCCAAGGGATGCCTGGGACCGGCAGGGCAGTCAGTATGTCTCTCCCCCACCAAGGGCTGCCTTCTCCCAGACAGGCAGGCTCCTCTCAAAGCAAGCCAGCTCACGACACAGGGGCTGGGAGCCTCATGGGAGACAAAGGGGGATGCAGAGAGCCAAGGGGGTTGATTTTGCAGAAAAGTAAAAATAAAAATGCAGGAATGGTGACCTCGGGCAAAGCCTGGGGGGATCTGAATGGTGGCTCTGTGCCGATGGAGGGGCAGGGCACAAGGCCACATGCAGGCTGTCCCAGCAGCTGCTTGGGACAAACAGGACATGGAGAACAGGAGCAGCAGAGGAGGGTGAGCTCATGGGGTCAGGGACCCTGGGGAAAGGGGGCACCTAGGAGGCCCCAAAGAGCTCTGCCTTTTGTTGGGCAGGCTCACTCCCCAGCACCCCAATTCTCAGCTCTGAGCTTTGCTGTCTGAGGCTGACAGGAGGGCATGGGGACCTGCTTTAGGGGGTGCAGGGATGCAGGGCTGGACCCACCCATGCTCAGTGCCTTCACAGAGTGGCCCAGCTGATCACAGCTGACAAGAAGCACCCCAAGGTGCAGGTGGGAAGCTGCTGCTCTCGGTGCCAAGATGGTGGGGTCCCTCTGGAATCAGCTCTACATCTGTCCTCTCCTGCTTGCCAGTGCCACAGAGAGATTGACTCATTGTGCTGCTGCCAAGACCCGGTCAGTCACACTGTTTTCCTCCCTGCCCTCTGCCTGGTGCTCGTCAGGAGGTGCAAGAGCCAAGGCAAGCTCTTGGGCTCATTTCAGAGGTGACCACACAATTAAAGAAGGTTACAGCCTTGAGCTCATGCTCCCCTGCATTCAGGGGAACTACAAAAACCCTGAAGCTTGTAAGTGAACTAATACAACTACAGGAGCAATTGGATGCTGGTGGGGAGGGGGAGCTGCCCAGTTGGCCCCAGCTGACACTGGAGATCCTGGGCAGGAAGCTGGGAGCCAAGGGCCAGCCCTGCAGGGAGCTGTGCAGTGGGCTCAGCCGGGTTCCCCAGCCTGGTCCCCACAGCCAAGCCTCTGCCCACCTGCAGAACCACCGGTGCCTGAGCCATTGCAGCACTCGTGATCGAGATGGGCGACAGACAGAAGAGCTCTTGGGCAGTTCCCAAGGAAATGAGAAGCAAACGCGAAGGCCTCGCTGGCGCCGTCCTCCCTCCCACACGCCAGCAGCCCAGCTGCACCTCCTCCCGTCTCGGCTTGTTTTCACAGCATGTCCTTTGGCCGCTCACTGATCCCTGGACAAATGTTCCTTAGCTGCCCCGGCAGCCTGCAGCCCACGCTGTAGCCTTCTCACCCTCCCTAATCCTGTCTCTCTTCCCAGCCCCAGTCCCGGCCTTGAGCCCATTCCCACGGACATGACAGAGGAAATTACTCCAGGCTGAGCGAGGCGTGGAGGGTTTAAGAGCGCTGGACACTGTGGACAGGGCTGGCAGAGCTGTGCACCCTGTGTGCCTGGGGGTGGGAGAGCTGTGCCCACCATGGCTGGGACGGCTGTCTGTGCCCACGACTGGCAGAGCTGTGTGGAGCAGCACTTTGCCCTAGAAGAGACCAGATCTGTGGCTTTGGCTCTCATGCTGGTTGTTTTTGTACAGTTTTGGTTGCTGAATCCCACAATCCTGTTCCTCAGTAGGTCCTTCCCATCAAGGGAACAGCACAAAGTCCCCTGAGAGGTACTCACTGTCCTGCTGCTGTGCTTTTGGGGCAATTCAGGAATGGGAACTGGGAGTCACGGGATCCGTCCGGGACACAGACCAGTGCTGGGAGATTACACCAACCCTGGCCTGTGTGACTGGAACAGAGGGAAATCCCCACTCATACTGCACGTATGAACACATCTGCACACACGTACACACACATGCACACGCAACTCTGCATGTTCCCGGTGTATTCCAAGACCCCCTGCCTGGAGCTGCTCAGGGGCCGGAGGCTGGAGGAGGACCCTCAGTGTAGCCCTTCCTGCTCCCCCCCCCGCCCCCTCCGGAGGCTTCTTTCTGCAGGGGTCTTTATACCTCCTCCACCATCCCATCCCAACTCATCCCATCCCGGGGGGGGCAGTCCCTACCCGCCTGCTGGGGCACACAGAGAGCGCCCCCCGGGG
>VXBA01002083.1:649030-697445 GCA_013399895.1 Serilophus lunatus
GAGCCGCCCGCGGAGCGGGGACCGGCCGGGAGCCCCGGGCCGGAGAGCCCCGGCGGCGGGGAGAGCCCGGCGAGGAGGAGGAGGAGGGACGGGACGGTCAGTGGCGCGGCCCCCGGCCCCTCCACCACTTCCTAGGAAACATGGTAATTCCTGGGGCATCCTTCTCCCTGCTGCTGCCAGACCCGCGGGCACCGGGTGGGCACGGGATGGGCACCGGGGGCGACAGCAGAGGGAGGACGGGAGCAAAGGTGGAAGGCGGTGCAAAGGCAGAGGTGGGTTTGGAGATGAGTGTGAAGATGAAGGTGGATGTAAAGTCCGAAGTGAAGGTGGATGGGAAGCAGATGTGAAGGTAGAGGTGGGTGTGAAGGTGGAGGAGGGTCGGTGTGAAGGTGGAGGTTGGGTGAGAAGGTGAAGGTCAGTGTGATGGAGATAAGGTGTGGAGCCGGACATGGCTATGGCCGCTTGGACATGTGTACGGGGCTGCATCCTGCACAACTTAAGTGCTTAAACTTCCCTGCAAAGTTTGTCAAGGGATGGGGTTCATTGAGTGGGTGCCGTGCCAGTATGGGACCTTGCCAGGTCCGACTGGCTCGTTTGTCACTGCAGCCGACACGTGCCGTTGCCCCGGGCTCTGTGCTGAGCCCGCCTCCCGCTCCAGGGCCAAGCTGTGCGCTTGCATTGTGTCCTGCCAAAGTTGGTGACAGCAAGAGCTGCCGGAGAGGGAGAGGAATTGGTATTCAAGGGCTGATCCCAGGCTCAAACCTCGCTCCTTCCTGAGAAGGGAGGGGAGAATGGAGCTGGACCTGAGTCACCCTGTGGCTTTGGGCACAGGTTAAACAACTTCACCACACCAAAACCCCAAAGACCAGCCCAACTTGTTGATGTAAACTGCTTTAAAAATATGGGTATTTGGGGAGAAATATCAATCTCTATTTAACAGCACTTTGGCTTATTAAAATGGAAATAGCTTTGCAAATGTAAATCTCCTTATGCTCCTAATGCCTTTGTTCCAGCTCCGCTCCCTCACAGCGGGTGGAGGGACTGGGATAACTGGCTGTTTTTAGATTCCTCTGGGCTCCTGGCCGGCCTGGACACAGCTTCGCCCACGAACACAGAGCCACTGCACCATGGTTACCCCAAAACCCTCCCCCGGTGATGAAGTGCTTTGTGACACTCAATGAAAACATTTTTAGTCAGTCATCCCCGGCCAAAATATTCCCCAACACAACTCAGGCTGTGTCTGGTGCCTCCATCAGTGCAGTGGTTCTCTTCTGACACTGGCTCATGCAGTCCCTGATGCTGGATAAAGTCCTGGGTGATAGGGCGGGAGGAAATGGCCTCAAAGTAGCGCCAAGGGAGGGATAGATTGGATACCAGGAAAAACTTCTTCATTGAAAGGCCTATCAAGCTCCGGCACAGACTGCTCAGGCAGCGGTGGAGTCATTATTTCTGTAAGGACTAAAACACTGTCAGAGGCAGGGTGGACAGTGTTGGTTCATCTCTCATGGCAGCATTCAGAGCTGGATGGATCCCCCTGTAGCGTTGTGGATGGTGGCTCCTCACTTCGGTGTTGGGATGGGGAAGAAGCTGAGCTCAGAAGTGCTGGGCAGGGAGGTGGTCGTGCTCAGTTGGGCTTGGCACGAGGGGACCAGGTGGCTGCACCAGGGGTCCACTGGAGCAACATGGAGTGGGGTGCTTTGCCCTGCAGCACAGATTTTGCAGAGAAAGGTATCCAGTCTCTTCTAGGAGCTGGGGATAGTAACACCAAGGGTGAGGAGAAAGGTCCAAGGACAGAAAGCCAGGACAGGGAACACAGTGGTAGATCAGGGCTCTGGGATGGGACTAGCTCTCTTCCTGCTCTGTCCAGCTCTGTGGCTTCTCCTCTTAGGTGCAAGGGCAGGAGATTCCTGTGTGGGTACACAGAGAAAAAGTCAAGAACAATTAAATGAGCGTGACTATATAGTACTTCAGCTAAAGCGCATTAAAGCTAATTAAGATGAATTAACCGAGGCCCCTTTGTCTCTGTATGGGTTCCTGGACCAGGGATTAACCGTCTGAAACTAATGCCCACCTTTAGCTAATCTCACCTTCAGCTAATTCCACTGAATTTGCCAGATGCCCTCACAGGAGCACAGGAATGATGGCAAGATGCAGCTGGTTGAGGTGCAGGACCCAGGTGTTTGGAGGATGCTCCTCTTCCCCACTCACCAATGTGGTCCCTTTGGCAGCTGTGCCAGAGTCATCCCCATGCTGCCTGGAGTACAGCCAGGGTGCCATGGGAGCTGTGGGATGGCTTGCCCTCATGTACCAGCCGTGCCAGCTGTGTCCACGCAGTCAACAGCTCCTGCAGCACTGGGAGAATGAACTGGGAACTGCTGGTTCACGTGTGGCACAGACCCAGTGTCCTCATCCAGTCTGGGGCAGTGTGGGGAGCAACAATGCAGAACACTTCCCAGAAAATGGTTGCATTAGTAATTTTGAGTTTGGCAAATTCAGCAATGAGTCTGGACCAAAACACCCTATCCATCTTCAAATGTTTTTCCTTCCTCCCATCTGCTGCATTCCTGCAGCAAGCTGCAGAGTCCAGCACATCCCCACGCGCTGTTCTGGTCTGACTCCTCGGCTGCTGTGGCTCCTCTGGCTGGCGGCTGAGCAAGGCTGCTGGCTGCCTTCAGTGGCTCATCCCATTCTCCTTAACCGCAGCCAGGCACTAGGAACAAGACCCACCATGCCACATGCCCCACCTGTGCCATGCTCGCTCTGCTCCTCTCCCTGTTTCTCCTGTTTCCAGCCCAGGAAGGTTTGGAGCCCCTGAGTTCATCAGCGTTGCCAGTGTGGGCATCCCAGGGCCCTGGCAGCAGCACAGTGCAGCGTGGGATGGTGGTCAGAGGTGCAGGAGTGGTGGGGGATGGTGTCCCTGCTGAGGGGCCGCTCTCCCACGAGTGACGCTTTCCTCCCTCTCGCAGGATGCCGGGTCGCTGGACGCAGCTGTACAGAGTGCTCTCCAGGCCCTCTACCCGCCCTTTGAAGCCACAGCCCCGACCGTCCTGGGCCAGGTGTTTCGGCTGCTGGAGACCAGCTACCAGGGTGATGGGCTCAGCTGCCTGCTGCAGTTCCTCATCCCGGCCAAGCGGCTCTTCGAGCGCCTGCGGCAGGCAGCCTGCGTAAGCCCCTGTGCCCCCACCGTGGTGCCCCTGCATCCCACTCCCAGATGTGGAGAGGTTTTTCCTAATGCATCCTGCCTGCATGTCTCCCTCCCTGCATGTCACCTCCCTGTCTCATCCCTTTCCTGCAGAGAGGACCATGGCACACTCAGCTCCATGGGATGGCTCAAACACATTCAGTTCCTGCAATAAAGGGGTCACCTTGTCTTGCTCCTAGAAAGGCTTAAGCAAGTGTTTTCCTTCTACAAGTGCATGGGGAGCCACAGCAGCCTGGGAATTGCCATGGATCGAGTTGGGCTTGCAAGGCTCTGCTGCAGTGGCTTGACTGAGGGACATCCATTGGGTTACCAGGCTCTTTCTTCCCCCTCATGGGAGCCAGGCAGCAAGAACACAGGGGTGAAGCTGGGAGTGCAAGGAGCTGGCAGGGCTCGCTCATGCACTGTGTTCTTCCTCCCTCCCAGGCTCCCTACTTTAACCGCATCTTTCTCCATGAAGGCTGGCCCTTGTGTCTGCATGAGAAGGTGGTCGTGCACCTTGCACCCCTCAACCCCCTCCTGCTGCGCCCTGGGGACTTCTACCTGCAAGCAGAGCCCTGTGAGGAGCACTCAGCACGTGTCACCATCAAGCACCTCTCCCTGGACCTGCGCTCAGTGGAGGAGACGCCAGTTCCCGAGGCCGCCCACGCACTGCTCTTCACGGACGCATGGCTGGAGGATGTGAACAGCAGCTGGGCTGGGACACCCCTGCACATGTGTCTGGTGGCCACTGAAAATGGAGTTACACCACTGCCGTGGAGCCAGATTGCCACACCAGAGTTCATCAACAAGCCCAGGGCTGGAGCTGGGCGTGAACCAGCTCCTCAGACTGCATCCGAGACAGCAGTACCTGGTGCATCTGTGCCCCATGGCACAGCAACTGTCCCCACACCCTACGGGAACATTGCAGGCACCATCCCTGGCTGCAAGGTCACCTCTCGGAAGTCAGGCCGGGGACGATACCCAGGACTGATCAAGGTGGAGCAGGCTGGGCTGCAGAAGAAGCCGGTCACGCTGGCTGTGCCCAGCCTCTGCGAGATCATCAGCCAGAACCTGGAGGGAGAGTATGTTGACCTGCTGGAGCAATCCCAGGAACAGCTGGACCTCCTAACCAGGTCCCTGCTGCCCACTTGCCCTCCAGGGACAATGGGGACTGGGGCTAAGGTGATGCTCCCCTGGGCAAATGGGGGACCAGGAGCAAATGCTTGGCCCTGCAGTGGTGCACTGAGCTCAGAGGAGAATCCCTGCAGCCCATGCCTTGGAAGGAAGCTGAGCCAGGAGCTGGGGCCACATGGCCCAAGGTGCCGCCAGCGTGACTCCTACCTGGCTGCATTGCAGAACCCGGTGAGCTTTGGCCCTGGGCTGATGGCAGCCATCCTGGAGGAGCCGGATGGCCTCAGCCCTGAGATGCCTCCTGCCACTCCCCATGAGACCCCTGCACAGCAGAGGAAGGGGAACAGCCCCACACTCCTCAGCCGCCAGCCCCGCCGAGCAACTCCTGGGGTGCTGGTGGAGGCGTTGGCCCAGCGGGGCAGCCCCCGCCTCCCCCCAGGCTCCAGCCACAAGTTCTCCTTCCTGAAGGGTGCTCGGGTTGGGGCAGCCCCTGGGGATGAAAGGGCCACCAGCCAGCATGAGGGTGCCTGGAAGAAGATGACAGCCATCTACTCACCCAGGATGGGCAGAGCCAGGGCAGCTGGGAAAGGTACCGTCCTGCACAGCTGCTGCGCCTGACCGGGCACTGCTGGGTCTTTGCCATTCCTCTGCCTCATTGCATGTTGCCAGCTCCTCTCTCCTCCATCCCTGTGCACAGGTACAAATCCAGCTGCTGCTGCTCCCACGGAGGAACAGCCCCTGGAAACTGCTGACTGCAAGGATGGTCCCTCCGTGCCTGGCACCACCACCACTGGCTTGGAGCCGCTGTCCTGGCCGGACCTGCACTCTGGGCTGCTGTGCTCAGGCATCATCTGCCTGCCAGGTACTGCCGGCACTGCGAGCCTGGGGGATGGTGGGAGAGGCCTCCGGAGGGAAACACTGAGCTGTTACAGAGGGTCTTGTGGAGGAAGTTTTCCGGGCTTTGCTAGAGGCCAGAAATCCTCCAAGCAGAAAATTTCCTTTCAGCTGGGCAAAAAACATTAAAAAAGTAAATGCAGGCAGCCTGTGCAGAGCAGCTGCCCCCGTCCCAGCCGCCCCAAGCCCTCCCACACCATTCCTCTCTAGTGAAGCTGTTAAGCTTTAGCTGCCAAATACTAAACATTTGGCTCTTTTCTTTTCCTAAGAACCAAAAAACAGTAACAAACCCCATCTTTTTCTTAGTAAAAGCGTCCCCAGCAGCTCTGGAATGTCAGGCGTTCCTATGCCGAAAGCCCCTGCAGGCTGGCTGTGCTCCTTGGGAAGGGCCAGAAGGGCTGCAGCACCACAGGCCTTGAGCTGACCGACGGGTGCTCCAGCCTCTCGTGAGTTGCTCTGGCAGGTGGCTGCCAGAGAGGTCACTCACTCTTTTCCTGCAGGGAGCTCAGACAGGCTGGGAAGGGCCCTCCTCCTGGTGACCACCAGTGGCAGTGCCTGGGGGGCTGCGTGGTGCTCAGCTGCTGAGCTGGCGAGGCTCATCCTCTACCTCTGCTCCCTCCCCAGGTAAGGGCCAGCAGGACCTGCCAGTGATCCCCAGCTGTTGGCTGGCTCAGGGCTCCTGGGCCAAGTTGGGATGGATGCCCAGCATCCTGCACATGCTGGTTTGGGCACATCACCAAGGACCTTGGGCCATGCCCCTGCATGTTCTGAGCCCTTGACTTGGGGATCCCACAGAGACTGGGCTGCCATCTGTGTCAGTGAATGTCTGCCTGGGGATGGGAGAGGGAAGGACCCATACTTCATGTGCCATTCTGCTCCTGCTGTGTCTCCCCTCACCAGGCAAGAAGCAAAAAATGGTGAAAGACGAGAAGCAAAGGATATGGGGCTTACGGTCCTGGTGGATGCCAGGAAGCAGCCGCCCACTCCCGTCTTGTTCTCAGCCCTCCACTCCATCCAGGTACACTGAGTTCTGTGTGCTGTGCCATAGACGTGCCTGGGAGGGAGTGCTGCCACCCTTTGGGGGTCCCTCAGAGCCTCCCCTGTGCCTGCTGCACCATGCAATCCCCACAGATACTTTTCAAGCCCCATCATCACCCACCACGATGGTGTCACCCAGGATGTGAGACAAGTTCACTTATGAGGCTCTTCCCACAGGTCCTTTGCTAGGGAGCTGGTGGCTGGCATAGGGTCATGGCTTGAGTCATCTGTTTTCATCTCCCATGCCAGCTTGCTCAGGAGTCTTTTTTTGTAATAAGCTCACCAGTCTCAGCCTACCTGGGAAACCTCAGCATTTCCCTGGGTGCCCCAAGGTCTGCATATGGGGTTTGCCCTGGTGACTCTCCCCTGTCTCCCACAGAGCGTCTCACCGGGTTGCATCCACAGTGTACTGCTACTGGCTGAGAAGGAGCTGGTTGCCCACCGTGAGAGGCTGCCTGGGGTGCAGGTGAGCCTGTCCTTGTCCCCTGAGCTAAGGCAGGAGGAGGTTATTTCCTTCTCCAGGATGTCCCTGGGGAGGGACCAGCCTTATGAGCCCTGTGCCCACAGGTGGAGACCCTGACATCACTGAAGGCTCTGGGCCGCCACGTCGACAGCTCCCAGCTGCCCCCGGAGCTGGACGGTGCCTTCCCCTACTGCCACAGCGAGTGGGTTCAATTCTTCCAGGTGTCTGTTACCACACCATTAGCCATTGCCTCACCTCCCCCATGTCCCACTGTCCCCACTGCGTCTTACATGTCCCTCACACATCCCTATAAAGCAATAGGAAGGTCTGGGAGAGGGGAAGGGGAAGGAGAGCTCTGAGTACAGGAGGGTAGCTTCTTGCTGCATTCTCCTGCCTGCAGCTGCCTGTCCACCTCCACACTCCCTCCTCAGCTTTAACCTAGTGCCTGATAGTATTCCCTGCTCTGGCCTGGCACTGCTTCTCCTTATGAGCAGGCTGTCTCCACTAACCCACCGTGTATCCCCCCAACAGAAACTGCATCCCTTCACAGCTGGCCTCAGGCGTGCATTGGAGCTGCTGCAGCGTTGCATCCAGGACCTTCGGAGCACTGATGCACTGGCGGGGACACAGGTAAGAAGGATGGTGGCACTGCAGGTTGGGGACATTCCCAAAGCACCTGTTTGCAGTGAAGCCACAGCAACATTTCACTCCACTTGCCCAAAACTTGTCATAACTGCTCACAGACTGGCTGCTCCTGGCCATGGGGCTGTCCCCTGTCCTCTCTGCTCATTCCTGGGGTGTTCATTCCTGTGCTGACTGAGGCACCAGGTGAGGTCCCAGGTAAGACACCTGTCCAACTCTCCCTCTACAGGATGCAACCATGGGCATCAGGAGGCACCAGGAGCTGATGCAGAAGGTGCTGAGTGACCCACAGCTGGTGCAGGTGCAGCGTGAAGGGGGCTTTGTGCTGGCCAGGCTGCGCAGGGAGGCCGCCCGCCTCCGTGCCTCCGACCACGTCAGGTAGGAGGGGGCAGTTCCGCTAGTCAAGGGGTGCCAATGCTGGCAACTGATGGCTTCTGTGGCTGACAGAGCCACCTCCCTAGGGACAGCTTGATGCCTATGAGCACAAGCTGTTGCCATGCTCCCCCCTGCTCTGCCAGCCCAGAGCATGCATCTGGGACAGTCCATTGCAATATTTCCCCCATCCTGACTGTGGAAAGTGGCAGATCCCTGGGAGGGTCTCCTGCTCCGGGCCGGGATCCATCGCTGCTCTGCAATGCCGTGGGCTGGACTTGGGAAAAGCCACTAGATGGGGCCAAGTCCCGTCCATGCTGCGCTCGGCTGGCCGTGCTGTGCTCATCCAGTGATGTCACACTTGTCTGGCCATGCCATATGCATCCAGTGATGCCATAATCCAGCTGTGCTCTTACTCACCCAGTCATGCCACGCTCAGGCCATTCCATACTCGCCTAGTGATGTCGCACCTGTCCAGTAATGCTGCACTCATCTAGTGATGCCACACTGGTCCAGCCATTCCACTCTGGTCTGTTAGCTGGTAGCACTAATCCCTCCTGCTCCCTTCTCTCACTGGGGCTGGGCTGCACTGACAGATGATGCCTTCCCATCTCATGGTCCTTGCCATCCATTCTGCTACACAGGATGGAGAGATGTCCAGGCATGTGCAGGACTGGGGTCAGGAGCTGACCACAAAATCTGCTCCCCTCCACCTCATGCACCCCTGAGCCCACTCGGCAGCACCCATCAGCACCCAGTACTGACAGCCCCTCTCCTCACAACCACCAGGACTGGCATGGAGTTAGCCGAGGATCTGTACAGTCGGCTGGAGGAAGAGCTTCATGACCTGGTGTCCCAATCCAACAGCTGCCTGGAGCACTTGGAGTTCCTCAGAAAGGTCCGGGAGCTCGAGACTGAGTTTGGCAAGGTGAGCTGGGCATCCCTGGAGTGCTGCAAGTTGAAGTAGTCCTCTGTGGTATTCCATGGCTGAGTGTTTTGGGCATGTTTTCATTGTTTCTGATGATGGAGGAAGTCTAGAGAATAGCAGGATAGACTGAGCTTTGATTTTCATTATGAGTGACTGTGTGTGACTGTGCCTGAGCTGGGATGCCCAGTCAGGGCAGGAAGGGGGGGTGGTGTGGACATGCTGCTGCCGTGGCCAGTTCTGCCTGACCCTCTGACCCCTGTCCCACTGTCTCACAGCTGGGGCGCTGGATGGACGGAGAGGCAGCAGCGCGACTGCAGGAGATGGGCACCAAGGAGTGCAGCCCCGACATCCACCAGGGCTCCACCAAGCACTTCAACGAGTTCCTCGCCCAGGCCGCAGTACGTTTGGAGGGGCTTTTCCGTAACACGTGTCCCCTGGGTTTGGAATAAGGCTTCTGGGCAGAACTGGGTGTCCCCTGTGCTGTTGTGTCACACCGAAGTTGTCAAGCTGCATTTGTCAAGCCCAGCATTGCTAGGACTCCGGACAGCCCTTCTTCATTGAGGAGGAGGCTGCACTGCTTCTTGGTGTGTGCTGGGCTGGGACTGCTCTCCCCAGCCCCTCCTGTAATCCCTTCGTGTAGCTCCCTTGTCCCGCAGAGCCTGGACATCCAATGCACAACGAATAACATGGTGATGAGGATCTGTTCTTCCCACTTCCCTGGATGTAGGGGCCCTTTACTCACACACCACAGGGAGGACAGGATGCAGTGATCCCACGTGGGACAGGAAGCGCATTTAGTGCATTTTTAGCCAAGCCAGGGCAGAGTAAAGATTTGGAGAATCCCTGTTCCATTTGGTTCTTCTCACTTGCCCAGAAGTGTTTCCCATCCAGCTGTGCTGGTGATGCCAAGTTCTGACCTGTGGGGCCTCATCCTGTACACACATCCCAGACCAGCACCATTCCCGAGTACAGAGCCTGATCCTGCCTGCTGTCCCTGCAGGCTCAGTACCAGCATGGCCTGACTCTGTGCCAGGAGGCGTCTGAGGTCCGAGATGTGACATTCCCCGAGGCAGACGCTTTTCAGGTGGCTGCAGCCCTTTTCCAGACGAAGCTGATGAGCTTCTCCAAGCAGCTGGAGCGGCGACAGGCAGAATGGGAGCTGCTGCAGGAGCTTGTCCAATTCTCCAACAAGGTATGTGCAGGGAGTCTTCCCATGCATTACATGGTGCTGCTGGCAGCCACAAAACCAGCCACTCTCGCCTCCTTTTGTAGGTCGTGGGGCTGAAGCTGGACTGCCGGCAGTGCTGGGCTCGGGCACAGCGCGGGGAGGGCCAGGCACTGCGGTGCCTGCAGAGATCCTTCCAGAAGCTCTCAGTGGAGTTTGCCCTGGAAAAGCTGCAGGAGATGAAGGTTCAGGTGCGCAGGATGCAGAGCAGCCAAGGGCTGGCAGCCTGGACAGAGGCATGGCACAGGTACCAGGAGACCCGGCAGATCCTGGAGGAGATGCTGGTGGAGCTGCAGGAGGCCTGGGGGGTGCAAGCCGACAGGCAGGGAGACTCCTCCGGCCCACCCAGCCCAGAGTCTGCAGCCTCTCACACAGAAGCCCCAGTTTGCAGAGCAACCACCAGCACTGAGCCAGTGCTGGGGAGTCAGGGGGTGGCAGAGCAGCCAGAGCCCAGCCCTGAGGGGCCTGGACAGCCCCAGGGGCCAGCACAGCCCCGGGCCAACACAGCTCCTGGCCCCATACTGGGTATGGAGCCGAGTTCCCCGCAGCCCTGCTGCTGGCCAGGGCCTGAGGGTGCCCGCACCTCTCACCACCATGTCTCTGCTGACACGGCCCTGCTGAAACCTGAGAGTGGAGCCAGCCTGGGAGCAGCAGGACACCTTGCCCAGGAGCGCAGCCGGCCCCCTCGGAGGCGTCCCTTCACCCTGCCCCCCTGGATGCGCTTCGCAGGTGCCGACCAGCCATGTCCCACTGCTGTCCCCCATGGAACTGCCTCAGATCTCAGCACACCTGGCGCATCACCAGGGCCACAAGCAGAAGCTGCTCAGTACTTTCAAGTTTCCAGCCAGAGCAGTTTCTCCTCTGAGGACTCAGATTCACAGAACTCCATGGAAGAAGCCCCAGCAGTGAGCTTGGCTTTGTCCCCGGACCTCCAGAGGCCCAGACCACTCTGCCCCTCTGAAAAGCCCCCTCAGATTGTTTACTTGGAGAACCACCACACTGAAAGTCTAGCTAAAACAAATGCCAAGTAATCAGTCCCTCCACTTGGGGCTGTTTCTGTCCAGCCGTGGAAGTCTCGATCACCAACTGGACAGGATTTCCCACGCTCAGAGGTGGGATGCTAGGACCTCTTACCCAACCCCCAGTTCCATGTCCTTAGTGCTCTCCCTGCCGTGGATCAGCAGTAACTCCATCACCAGCTCATGAGGTCTGTTACTAATCGACTAGATTATTAGTCTCGATGTGCAGCAATCTTCCTACAAAGTGCCTTTATCCCTACGGATGCCAGCCTTCTCTTGGGCAGCAGAGAGGGTTCCCAAAATCGTCAGCTATGCCTGAAGCATCCCAGGGGAGCACAGACTCATGCTGAGGCATTCCTGCCATTGACTGTGCTCCCCACTATGCTGAGTGGTTTTACCATGCCTTGCACTACTGCTGCAGTCCCAACTGAGCCCTAGTGATGTGCCTTATGTTTATGTGCCCATTAACACAAGACTAACACTATTAACATTAATAAACCTGAAGAGAAAAGCCTGGCATGGTCCTCGCGGAGCAGAACAATAAGCCATGTCCTGCTGACAGCCAGGTGCTGGGCTGCTTACCTGGGCTCCAGCTGCTCCCACCACCCCAGCCCAGTGCTCATAGACAAGCAGCACCACCACAAAGACCCCATGTGTCCCCCACACGGGCTGCACCCACAGCCTAGCTCTCCTGCTTGCCACCAGAACCTTGGTCCTGCCCAAAGGATCCTTTTGTAAGTGCCTCAGTCTCTGGTTCTCCTTCCCAGTATGTCGATGATGGTGTCATCCTGCCCAGCCTCCCCACTCAGTGTGTTTCAGGAACACACTGTCCCGAAACCTTGGGGACCCATTCAGTTGGGTGCAACCTTGCTGATCCCAGTCCAAAGCAGCCCAGGGTCCCCAGAGACCCCATCCCACAGTTGTGTCCCCACACAATGTATTGCCTGTTTGGGCACCCAGGAGCACTGAAGGCAGGCGGGACCCCAGCTGTCAGGGCCAGGCGTTGGCCAGCTGCACCCCTAGGCAGCCACAGTATGAGCTAATCAAGACACACTGGAGGAGAAGCAATCTCTCTGGTGAGACTGTTCCAGAGAAACACTCTTCTCCTCCCAGCCCAGCGCGGTCATGGCTTGCGCCCTGCGGGATCCTGCGCCTCAGCAAACGACACTCGCCCATCCCAGTCCGGCTGAGCATCACTCATACCCCCCTCAGCCTTGTTTTTGCCAGATCCTGAAGCCAAGCCCCACGGAGCAACTCTCTTGAGGCTGCAGCACTGTGCTCCTCCTGCCTGGGTCATTAACACAGAATTAACGAAGAACGACCCTGCCCTGTCACAGGACCTCTTGCCTGTCACCACTTCTACCTATTGTCAGCTCTTTGTTTCTCCTTATAGTTCTTTTAAACTTCATCTTCACCAGGTTGGCACTGATTTCTCTACTGGCACTTCTGTCCCTCATCTGCTAAAATCTTGGCTGCTAACTCCATCCCATTCCTTTTGGCTTAAAAGTCATTGTTTTAGAGACCCCAGAGAGGTCTGCATGTCCTGTCCTGGGTGAGTCTAGCAGGCCTCATCCCATTCTCTAATAATGCCATGTCCTGAATGGCACCACAATCACCCAGCCAGGACATTTCTACCTCTTCATGTTACAGTATGTCCCTGTTCCCCATCCCTCTGCCAGCCATCCATGCCCGCTCTCCATCCCTGCACATGTGTCCAGTGCAAGCCATGCCTGCCTGGATGAGACCAAGTTCATCATGAGAGCCAAAAGTCACTTTTCCCTCCAGCATCATTCTAAGCCAGGCCTGACAGTTCCCTTGCTCAATTTTCTGCTCTGCCAAGAGCTGATCTGTACGCCCTTCCCCATTTCAGTTTTTAGGTTGGGGGAATAGCACCTCCCAGTAAGAAACAGAATCATTTTTCAAACCAAATGGAATTATGATTCTTCTGAATAAAGCAAACAATGGCTTCCCTGTTGTTTTCTTTTCTTTTCTCAGAAGTTAAAAAAAAGGATATTTTTCAAATCCTGAGATTGACTGATAACAGAGCAGGGGAATTTCCGGCCCCTGGCTGGAAAGTGAATCGTTTCCATGGAAGAACCCTGTGCACTGGCTGCACTCAGCCTCCACAGCTGAGTGGGCACAACTGGATTCTGTCTAGCCAAAAGTGTTTTGAAACATTCTGCTGAGATTTTTTTATCTCTGCTGATTCTTGAGGACATGATTTATGACTCTAAGTTCGACCAATTAAGACATAACCTTTCCAGAAAGGCAAATACAGAAGTTAATCATTGTCTTCTTCCCTCCATGAAATGGCAAAATCATTTTTCAGGGACTGGCAGGGGTGCAGGCTGGTGGGGGTCCAGCAGTGCTGAGGTGCAGGGCTTTGTGGTCAGCCCAGCCTTGGAGGGGAGCTCCCACAAGGCCCCAGGAAATACTTTTTTCCTAAAGAAAAGTCATTCATAAATGCTGGATGCAGAAAACAACCAGCTTAGAGAAGGGTAGAGCCCATGGGTCAGGCACAGCCCAGAGCCCCAGGCACAGCCCTCCTCTTCCCCGTGGTAGTTCCCAGGGCAGCTGTCCCTCACAGCTCCTCACATCCTACTCCAGCAGAGCAGCTGGTACTCAGGTTGGCACAGAGCAGTGACCTCCAACCGGGGTCAAACGCTACAATCTTCTTCCTCCTTCTCCTCCTGACTCAGATTCCCATCAAGCACTGCCCTCCAGACTGTGGGGGCTGGAGAATCACTGAGTTCAACTGTGAGGAGACAGAGAGAAGAGGAAGGAAAGAGCAGGAAGGAGAAGAGGCTGTCACACTCCTGGACAGCACCATGGCTGTGTCCTGCCCCAGACAAGGAAGAAACATGGGCAATGGGTGATAAGGCAAAGATGTAGTGACAACAGCATGTGGTACACCCTAAAGCACCCCAGTTTCCCAGCAGCTCTGGTTGCCAGTGGAGCTGCCCCTGGCCCATTCCATCCAGGCAGTAGGTAAATATAGAGGCAGCCCTGGGTGGAGGAGGAAGCTGAGTTGTGGCACAAAGCCATCAGCTCTGTCCTGGCTTTAGGATGTCACTGTGAGGAGAGATGTCCCAGATCAGCTTCATCATCACCAAGTGCCTGCTCCAGCAGAGCAAATGGAGGTCTCCCACTTCACTGAGCCAAGGCTGCTGTTGCTCTGGCAAGCTGCAGGACAGCCGTAAGAAATGGAAAACCAAGGAAGCCAGCAATACCAAAGGAAAACAGGAAGGCTGGAGGGTAATGCCAAAGGGTCAAACACTAAGGGCTGGATGTAACTCAGTCTCATCTGAGCTGGCCAGTGCAAGGCCAAACCAGCTGCTTTCCAAAATCCCATTTCTGCTGCATCCTGAGGGATGCATAGAAAACACAAGTGTGCCAGTGCTTGCCCAGGGTCCTGGCAGACCCCCACCCGTGGGAAGCTGCTGACAGGACAGTCAAGTACAGGCAACCTTCTGAGCGGGGGCATGTGTGGCTCACGTGTGAGTCCTGGGGGAATCGCGCAGCTTCAGGCATTAAATCTGGATGTACACACTCACAGAGAAGCATAAACATGCTATGCACCAACTGGGGAGCACAGACCCCTCTGGTTTCCCCCTGCAGACCCGCTGGAGCCTGCATGCTATGAAGGAGGTGAGGGATTACTGGGGAGCTGTGCCCTGGGGAGGGAGGGCTGGTGGGGTTCCAACAAACTGCTGGGAAATGACAGCCAGAGGCTGGAATTCAGCTCGAACCAAGTACAACCAGGTCTGTTTGCAAAACATCGTGTTTAGCTCATGGCTGCCGTGGCACTGGACAAGAGCCCATCCTGCAGCACTGCAGCCCAGCCTTGAGCACTGCGGGATCCTGCCACAGTAGGACTGGCCTCATGGCCGTCCCAGGGCCACCAGCCTGGAAAGTCTTGGCACAGCTGGAGAGTCCACCTGCCCTGCACACATCACTGCTGTCTCACACAGGACCAATCTCCCAGGGCTTGCTGGCTAGAGCTGCAAGAGAAACTCCTAGCCTTCCTGCCACCACTGAGCTTGAAGGCCAAACAAACCAAGACACTTTTGAGAGGTATTTTCTTTCCCATTTCTTTTGAATAAAAACACAGACTCGGCCAAAGAACAAAGATAGTGATGTAACAAATTCCTCTTGAATCTCCCCTAGAAGCAGGAGAGTGTGCCTTGCCCCACGGCTCCCCAGAGAAGCTGGTTATCAGCTGCTGGCCTGTCCCTTCGGGCCGTGCTGGTTCAGATTCTGCAGTTCTTGGGAAAAGCTCCTGGCTCTGTGTGTGTTGTGAGCGGTGAGCCAGAGCCTGGGACTGCATTCGAAGCCACTGCTACATCCCTCCTCCTGCCGTGTGAACAGAGGACGCTTCAACCTCACAGGGCCGTGTCTAATCTGTGGCTGCAACATCAGAGCACTCCGGGTCTGCCAGGTGGAAAAACAATCTGCTTTTCCTTAAAAAGCCACTTCTCCTCCCAAAGGAAAGGCTGCCCGTTCCCTCCACTACCTGGCCTGGCAGGCAGCTGCGTAAGGCTGGGAACAAGCCCCCCTTTATGCCAGCTCCAAACTCCACCGTCCCAGGCACTTGCGCAGTCGCTGGCTCAGCGCCAGAGCTGCCCGTAGTAGCCAAAGTCCTGAACGAGGAGTGATGCTGGCACCGAGCCAGCAGCTCACCTGGCCCCAACTGCCTTTGATGCCATCGTTAACCTCATTCACCCTCGCCCCAGGCTGCAGTGCCCTTACGGACCCTGTCTGCGGCTGCTGCCCAGCCCTTTGGCTCAGCCAACCACAAATGGAGCAGCTACAGGTCTTTACCCCCAGCTTGGAAATATTTCTCCATGCTCACAGATCAGAGCTCCGGTGGATCTAGCATGACAGGATCCTCCCACCCATCCCCAAATTCTCCCCAGTGGCCCCACCATCATGGGCATGAAACACTGCCTCACCTTTTAACCCTTTCCCAAAGTCACATCCCATTCCTGCTGGCCCTCTTACAGAGGGGTCAGGGAGGGGATGATGCCGATCTCCCCACCGAGGAGAACCGGAGTCCCCTGGCTTCAGGGAGCCGAGGGCTGTGCTCTGAGGAACACCCGGGGCGGGAGGCACCACAGGAGATGGGAAGAGCTGTTGAAGTCGGTTGACGACTTAACAGGGCGACTCAGAGCAGACACTGTCCCTTTTCAGGGGTTGTTTATCTGCCTGCACAAGGGACTGAGTCAGGATGTGCAGGCACTGGGGGGGGCTGCAGCCACCCCAGCACACACCCAGGAACACAAACAGTGGCTCTGCCTGTGTGGGACGGGCACGGCAGAGACCAGCACACTTTGAAGCAGCTCCAGGAGCAGGGCGGGAGCAAGGGGAGTCGCAGTCCTGCACTGAACACCTTGAGCAAATGAGGAGTTATTCTGGGCTTCAGCAGTGCAAACACCCTCTTAATGCAACCTTGTCTTAGTAAGGAGAGCAAAAATAACATCAGCAGTGTGGCTGGCCTACCGTGGGCAGCATTTTCCAGTGCCTGGGCAGACAGATGCCTCTGCGATATGTGGTGGTGAGTGAAGTGGGCACTAAAGCTGGAATCAAGAGAGGTTTCCTCTTATTAAGGTGTTGGGACCAAGTCTGGGGCTCCCTGGATAGCACCTGAAGGACAGCCCTGGGTGGACAGACTTAGAGGGATAGCCCTAAGGGACAGCCCAGAACACAGCACTGGGGGACAGGGGACAGCCAGGCACTTGTCTCCTGCCACTTTTGCCTGAGGTGGCAGAGCAGAGACAGGCACTGTCAGTCATTCATGTTAGGTGCTTGGCAAAGAAGTCAGACAGAAGGTAGCCCCAAGAGCCTGCCTAGCATCAGGCACCCTTGCTTGCCTGGTCCCACACATCCCGCACACTCGAACACCCTTCATGGCAACAAACTGTTCTGCTTCCAAGCTGAGTGAAAAAAGGCCATTTCCTATTGCTCTGCACCCAACAGTGTCATTGTGGCTGTTTGTCACACAGCAACTGAAGCAAATGACACATTCCAAGCACAGCATCTCCGCTGTGGAGTGCATCCAGAGTTCACACTAGGTACAAGAGGAAGAGTGGACTTGTTGAGGCAGAGCTGGACTTGGAACTCTCCATCACAAGCCCAGACACACTGGCACCTGTCAACACCGGTGACAGAAGCTACTCTGCCCAGGAAGCAGCCCTGGAAGCAGGGCCAACTCAGGGCAGATGAGACCAGCTCCGAGTTCCCACCACCCCACCAGCCCTCTCCAGGCATCACAGCAGCCTGGCAATGGACAGGGTTTCCTGCGGCCCTGATGTTCAGAGAGATGGGCAGCCCACGGGACACATGCCCCTCTCAGCATCCATGGGAACAACTTGACCCAGTGCTTCCAAGAGGAAGAGTGTGTAATTTTCATCGTCTCCTCCCTAACCTAAGCAAGGAGAGCAGGACTCTGTGGTGGCATGGCAGGACTGCACTGATGAGGCAGTGCTGGCAGGCTATACCTGCACAGTTCTTTCCATGGTGAGTTGGGCACTGCTGAGGTGAGGAGTTGGCACTACTGGTGCACCTGACAAAGGCCTCCTCCCCACCATCTGCATACCCCCAGCCTGTGCACTTATATGGTGTGCAGTGCGTGAATTGTTTCCATCAAAACCAGATGTCCTGAGCTTTCTCTCATCAAGGATTTGCTCTCTGCCTCCCTGCCTCCCTCGAAGATGGTGAAGGAGGAGGGGGCTCCTCCAGCCATGGCTGCATTGAGAGGTAGCACTGCTGCAAAACCAGCCAAGTGCCCCCAGAGTGGGGCACACCAGGAGCCCCCCGCTCATGGGGCTTCTCCAGATCTCTGCCTTTGGCATGCTCAGACCTCACCAACTCTGTTGGTACCAAAAAATCTCTTTGAAGAGCTGGGAAAGGTCTGTCTCATTGAAGACCCTCCCAGCACAGTGTCCCAGTATGCCCGAGCAGAGCATCGCCCACTTCTGGGGACCCCTTGCCAGGACCACCCCAAGTATGGGGAGAGCAGATCCAGCTGTGCCACATGTTTGGGTGACAGGGCACAACAGGATGGTACAGCTTCACCAGGGCGCAACCAAGTGATGGATCCCAAGTGTTTTCAGGACATCACCATCTGCAAGAAGGTCCAGCCCTGGAGTCACGCAGCAGCCACCAAAACTGGGAGGTGAAGGGGGTGAGGGGTCTGGAGGAGCAGGAGGGTACCTGTTGGGAGGAGGAGGGTTACCAATGTTCAGGTGTCTCGGGTGCAGGGGCTGCAGCATCCCACACCAGTCGGAGGGCAAACAAGGAGGGTCAGTGGGGGCTCCATCAAGAGCACCTCCCATGCTGGAGCCTGTCCCTGGGCAGCTTAACTTACATGAAGGAAAACCAGTAACTGAACGAAGTCACTCCAGAGGTCCAGAAATTTAAGACCTTGTTTGAAATGAGCCATGCTCAGGTACTGGTCCTCTCCCCAACCCAGAGAGCCCTTTGTAGATGTGAGGTCTCAGTCCTCTGGCCCTGAAAGGCGGTTTCTACTGTGTTGGGTGATCCTTGGGGCACACAGAGAAAGCCAGGCCAGGCAGCCCTAGGCGGTACCACTGGCAGGATAATGGGGCAGAGACCCCCAGGCAGGAGAGGGATGGCCAGAGCATGAGGCAGGAACTGCCAGGGAACGTGCTGGTCACTGCTGCGTGCTCACTCCCTTTCCCCAGAGCTAAGGGCTCGGTTTTCCACATCTGCAGTCCAGCAGCAAAGTTTTCAACACACTTTTCCCTCTAGACTCCATCTCTCAGGGATGCATTTACGAGAAGGGGATGTGATTCCCGACAGGCGCATCCCACCAGGATCGGTCAGCATGGAGACGCGGCCAGAGGAGGGAGAGAACTTTATAAGGAGAAAGCATTCCCGAGTCCTGGCACCTCGCTGGGAGCCGCGCGGCCCCTCTCCGCCCCCTTGCTCTCCCCTCCTCTCGATCGGCAGTGGGGCCAGCTCCCACCCGCNTTTTTTTTTTTGAGGAGGGGTGGGTGTTTTCAATAGGTGGGACCTAAACAGCGGCTTTTCCTGGAAACTTTTTTTTCTCTTTCATTCCTCCGCCGCCCCGCCGCGCGGGGGGGTGCGGGCGGGATAAATGGGACGGGCAGTGGGGCCGCTCGGCGGGTGGTGAGGGCCAGCTCCCCCGGCATCGGGACGAGGGGAGGACAAGTTCCGGTACCAGCGGCACTGCCAGTGGGACCAGGACAGGTACCGGGACCGGGCAGCACCCGACGGCACCATGGCCGAAGGTAGGACCGCGGCGCGATCCCCCCGCAGGTGTCGGGCTCGCTCCCGCTCCGCGGGAAGTCCCGACCGGCCGCTCCCGCTCTGCTCTAACCGGAGCTCGGGGTCCCCCCGCCGCTCCCCGCTCGCTTGGCGCAAGAGCCTGTCCCTGACCCTCGGCCGAAGTCAAGGGCGATGGGGAACGGGAAAGACTGAACCGGAACGGAGGCAATAAACCCAGGGGGAGTCCATGCGGAGTCCACGCGGGTCTGCGCCCTTCCCTCCCTCTCGACTCTCCTCTGTCCCGGGTCGCGTCACTACCCGTAGAGTGAAGTTTGGTGCTATTTAAAGCTTTGCCGGGAGAGGAAAGTGGACAGCTGAGCCAGGAGCCCACGTCCTGCCAGGGTTAGGGGATTTCTGGAGTCTCAGGCACAAATAAAGCTTGTAGCCTTCGGGAATCCTTCACTTGTGGCCCTTCAGGGCAGAGACAACTGCAGCCTCCCACAGAGCTGCCCCCAAAGTCTCAGAAAACGGGACTGTGTGATACTAATGGGCAAGCGGCCCTCTCGGTGAGACGGCATCACTCTGCCCGGCTGTCCCACAGTGCCGCAGGCTGTCCTGGCTCCCAACGCCACTGTAGCAATGAAAACGCGAGTCCAACCCAGTGAGTTGGACACTGAAATGGCCACAAAGCTGAGCCACTACACGCCGGGCAGCTCCTGCTCCCGAGTGCCTGGAACCCCGCAGCTGCTTGCAGCACTGCAGTCCCTTCCCCATCCGTCTTTTGGCACCCGTCGGTTTGGGGAGAGACACCTGTGCTTTGAGAAATCTGTTTTTTTGCTAAACGTGCTGAGGATGATAACGCTGGGGTAACTGGGATTAGGAGGAGCCCTGGTCCTGCACTCTGAACACACTTATTCACAATAAGTTTTGCTCCATGTCAATGAGGCTTCACTTGTGTGGTCCGTTTGCCGTAGCACAGAGCTGTGCTGCTCATAGAGGGGGAGGCAGTGAAGGAAAGGACCTCGGGGGAGGAACTCAATCCCCCTCCAGGGTCCTCATGGACTGACTGAAGTGACATTGCCCTTATGGGCAGTTATGGACAGTCCCAGCAGCTCTCGCAGTGTAGTGGAGATGATGACAAGCCCACTGCCCTCCACTGGGGACATACTGCAGAGTCCCCTTGCCCAGAGAAGTAAGAGCAGTGCTTTCGTTTACCTCTCGGAACACTGAGTTCGTGGGCAACTGTTCCCATTTGTCATTGATCCAAAGAGGGTTCAGTGGCTACTCAGTGACTGCATTGGGAAGGGCATGGCCAGGGCGAGCTGTGGCATGAAGCACATCACTCATCGAGCCATTCCAGTCCCTGGCTGGTGCTGAGCTTGCTGTATGCTCTCCTGCATGAAATGCCTTTGCTTATTCTGGCGATTAATGCATCACTGCAGAGCAGTCAGGGGTCACTGGCCTCAAGCAATGATATTTCATCCCTCCAGTGCGGTGTCCAGAGCAGCAGGGACATGGCTGCTGGCTGCTCTAGCACACAGCCCTGCCTGGTCTGTGAGGACAGCAGAGCAGCATGCATATATCTGAGGTATTAGACACCCTCTGTCACTGAATTTACACTTGCTCTCACCAATTTGTCAGCAGTTTCAGCACGGTAAAGCTGATGGAGGCCTGGCTGAGGCACAGGAACATCCCAGGCATTCCGGAGGTCAAAGGGACACAACACATGACTGGGGTGGGGTCACATTGACAGCAGCCCTGGTGACAGACCCCCAAGAGCAGAACTGAGCAGTGGGCTTTGCTCCTGTGCTGGGTGCCACGAGCATAGTATCCCCACCTTCATGGTGATATGATGGAGGCAGCTCCACAGCACAGGAACACAGCAGACAGCCGGGTCAGGAAAGCAGAACATCACTGTGAGCTCAGCTGACAAAGTTGTGCCCCTCTGAGATCACACATTGTAAGCCCAGCCCTCAGAGCACTCCTGGAAGGATGCTCAGAGTCTGGCATGGCCACAGTACCCTCCTGGAGAGATGCTCAGAGCCTGGCACAACCACAGCACCCAGGGCCGTGCTGGGCAAGCACCAGGTGGAGGACAGGGCAGTGTAGGCAAGGGAGGCTCAGACCCCACACCAAGGTCCCAACCAACTCAGGACTCAGAGTGGGCTACAGCCACCCCTCCTGCCCAAGCACGGGGGCTGCGTGTTGTGGCTCAACTGGTCCCAGCCAGGTCAGAGCTGTACACACCACTGCCTTCACAGAGCTCGTACTGGACACATGGGACCTGCAGTTGGAGCACAATGGGCAGCAGCACCGGACGGCAGCCATGGGGTGCAAGCAGCTGGTGGTGCGGCGGGGGCAGCCCTTCACCATCACCCTGCGCTTCTCGGGCCGGGGCTACGAGGAGGGAGTGGACAAACTCGCCTTCAACGTCGAGACGGGTGAGTGCCCCTACATCTGTGTCGTGAGAGAGGGCTGTGCAAGTGTCCTCTGCCCTCTGGCCCCGCTCCAGGGCTCACCTGTGCTTCCACAGGGCTGTGCCAAGGGACCTGCCTCATCTCACACAGTTTCTGTCCCCTGTCCCTACCTGGCAGAGGCCATGCTGGGCACAGCCTTTCTATCATAGTAAGAAAAAACGTAGAAACTCATTTCATTAATGAGAGTGGAAGGGAAGTGATAAAGAAATAGAACAAAAAGCTATGACTGCCATCATCACCTCCTCCTCCTCCTCTCATGGTTAAGCCAGACTTGGGGCATGCTGGAGGCACCAGTTTACCGAGAAGTGCCTTGGCTGTGGCTGGGAAGCTGCTCTCTCTCAGCTCCTCTGAGAAACATCAGCAAAGTAAATCTTTCAGCCAGGGATCTCACAGCAGTTCTGCTGAAGAGCTTTACTCACAACCCCACTGCTGCTCAGGCATCTTCAGAGTGGGGTTTGCTCAGAAAATGCAAACACTGGAGAAAGAAAACATTCCTACAATGTACCCCCCAGCACAGCCCCCTGAGCAGAGCCAGGGCTGAGGCCATCGCTCCTGTGGCCCAGGGAGGGAGGCAGCTGCCAGGAAGGGGCTCAGCCCCGCCAACTCAGAGCAAAGGGAGAGGAAACTCTTTCTCAGGCAAGAGCTATTTTAGGTCTGAAGCGCCCTGCTGAGTCAGTCCAGCCAGAATTCAAAGTAAAAGTGTACCCAGGTTTTCTCACCAAGTAAAACTCTTCTTTTCCATCCCAAAAGCTCTGGTGACACACCCAAATCCAGCTTTACCTTAAACCCAGCTCCCCCCATTCCCTGGCAGCCCCACGGGGGCTGCCCACACACTTCCATCTCCAGGTTCCTTCAGGCCATGCTAATAACCAGGCAGTCTCAGGCTGGTTTTGCAGGAGGAGTAACCCCGGGTGCAGCCTCCCAGGCCAAGGCACAGGACAGCAGAGGCTACTCTGGGCTGGAGCCCAGCCTCAGCTCTTGCAAAAAGAGGGCAAAAGTGCTCTGGTGCTGGCAGATGCACGTGGCAGTGCCACCCCTCTGGCAGTGGTCCCGGCACATTCCTCACCTGGGATGGACCCATAGCCCTCTCAAGGCAGGGACTGCCAGACCTGTCCCCCAACCCTGGGACAGCAGAAGCCACCAAGGCTGCATGTCACCTCCCACTAGAAAGAGGAGAGGAAGAATAGAGTGAGAATAGAGCTGTGTTTTTGAAGCAGCTCTGTTAGCAAAGCTTTGCTTAGTGCTAGAGACTGGGGGAACGGTGTGGAGAAGGAAGAGGAGGAGGAGGAGGAGAAGGAGGAAAAGGAGGAGGAGGAATGTCTGCCCGTCCTACAGCAGCGCCAAATTAGCCCTTGCCAAAAGGACACTGTGAGCTCAGCTCAGCCTCCCCGAGAGGAGAAATTGTGTCACTCTCATGAGTTCACGAGTATTTTTGGTGACTGGCCTGACACCCTGCCCACACTGTGGGCGAGGGCTGGGAAGGGACCAGACAAGGCTGTGCTCTGGCAGGGGAGAGTGGACGGCAGTGGCACCACTGCCCCAGCTTCCAGCCGGGCACTGCATGGCCAGGGAGGTGCTGGGCCAGGCTGGGTGTCACTGCTCTGGGGACTGGGTCTGGAGCCAGCTCGGTGCAGGTGGCTTGGCCATAGCTGCAGCTTGGAAGGGGCAGCAGGGATCACACTGTCCTGGGCTCGGTGCTTTGGCCACTGAGATCATCTCTAATCCTGGGATGTTTGCAGCAATGCCTGAGGCTGCACACATATAGTGGGCCTCCCAGTGACAGGGGTCTGGAGCTCATGGATGGGCTCTGCCAGCCCCCATGCCATGGGCTGTGTCAGGATCAGGCTGTGTGGGCACAGGGACTCAGTATCTCCTCTCAGAGCAGGAGTGGGTGCAGTTGAGTGGAGAGTCCTGGCCCTGGGGTGAGCACCAGGACAAGCACCCCCTGCACTCTGCCAGCCCACGGGTGCCCATGGGTCCCTCCTCAAACAGTAAGAGATGTGCCTGAGCCCCACATAGCTGAGCTACCCTGTGCTCCCAGAACTCAACGAATCAGACAGAGAATGTCCCCAGGCTGTGACAGCCAAGGTCCAGGCAGCTGTCGCAGGACAGGGGGCTTGACGCAGGTCCCCTTGGTGCAGCCTCCGTGGCAGGGGTCTCCTAGGGTTCCTGGGGCAGTGGGAGAACTGATCTTCTCTTTCTTGACAGGGCCCTGCCCTAATGAAACATCAGGAACCAGGTTCCACTTTCCCATGACTGACTGCCCAGAGGAATTATCCTGGAGTGCTGTGATGCAGCAGCAGGATGGGGAGTCCCTTTCTGTCTCACTCTGCTCCCCTCCCAGTGCGTGCGTCGGCCGCTACATCCTGACACTGGAGACCTCCACCGACTACCAGGGCTCCAGCTTCCACATCGGGGACTTCATCCTGCTTTTCAATGCCTGGCACCCAGGTGAGGCTTTCAGCTTCCTGAGCCCTGGTTCAGGCAAACACAAGCCACCTCCAGTTCTGACAAGGCTGTGCATCCCCACTACAAACCCCCGGTGTCCTGAGCCATGCCCTGAGCTCAGGTCTAACCAGAAGTCCCCACTTTGCTTTCATTTCCACGCAATCCCTGCAGTAAGTCAGGGCCATAAGCACCATCTCCCATTCTAGGATGGGTGGCCCCTTTGCCACCACCCCAAAGACCCAGTGCCCCATTTGGGCTGCCCCCACAACACTGTGCCCATGAGAGCTCACCACTGTGACACTGGAAGCCCTGAGCAACAGCTCCTGGCCAGGCAGTGGTTAAGGAAAAAGACTCTAAATGCCTCTAATTGTCCCCAGTTGTCCCTGCTTGCTCCCAATCATCCCTGTTTATCCCCACCTGGCCCACTCTTATCCCTCTCCACTCAGGCACCCAGATGTGGGCTTGGTGACAGGGATGTCACTGTCCTGCTAAAATTTGGGCATCCAGACCCAGAGGGGAGGCTCAGCTCTGTGCTGCAAGGTTTAACTGCCCTGGGAATTTCCTCTCTCCATGTCCTTCCTCTGTCCCTGGACTGGCTGGTTTCCTGGATCTCAAATGCTCCATAATGGCTCCACAGAGATAAGGAGCTCTAGGAAACTCTGCTCAACCAGGGCTGTGCCAAGCACCGGGGGTGGACATGTGGAGTTTCCTTCTGCAAACATTTCCAGTAAATACTGATTTTCACAACAGTAGCTGCTGTGAGTGAAATCACTTCAGCTGTGCTTACCCACTCCCACTGCTCACTGCTCATCCAGGGAGGTCTCCCTTTCTGGAAAAGACCCAATTCCATTAAATAAAAGGCAAGAAAGTCAGAGAAATGAGAAAGAATGAAAAGCAAGCCACAACCCCCCTGAAACTTTCCCATCAGCTTAAATCAAACTGGGCTGAAATTCTTCAGCAGCTTTTTAGGGCAGGAACATTTTCAGTCCCTGTTGCCTCATTTCCCACCGGATGCATCCTCAGGGAGGGGTAGCCCTGAGGATGTTGGGGGACTCATGTTGAGCTGCAGAGCCCTGCCCCCATCGCTTTGCTGTCCCTACAGAGGACACAGTTTTCCTCCGTGATGAGGATGAGCGCCGCGAGTATGTGCTGTCCCAGCAAGGTCTCATCTACCAGGGCACCTCAGACTACATCTTCTCCATCCCCTGGGACTTTGGCCAGGTGAGTGGGCATGGCCTCCCCGGACCCTAGGGACACCCAGCCAACCTCAGCCTGTGCAACCCTGGCACTGCAGGGCACAGGGACTGGTGCCATGTGTGCGGCCCTCCAAACATGCACCCCAAATGCTGTCAGCACCTCAGGGTGCAGTTGTGGGTCAAAGAAACCTGAATTTCATTTCCAAGAGGGAATGTGCTGACTTCAAAGCATGGCAGTGTGAGGGGAGTGTTTCCACATGGTCCCTGGGGCCCCATGGCCATGTGCCCCTAATCAGGGTGGCCCTGCTGTGCCAAGAAGCCAGTGCCTGATAACGCAGTCCCAGGTGCCAGGCCAGGGATGCTGATAAGGTAGCGCACGCATCTCGAGCTGCAGCCCCTGCGGCACAGGGGCAGCTCAGCCACCCTCCACAAGCAAGGGCACGAATCCTGTGGCCTCCACAGGATCCATGCCTCAATTCAGGGAAGGGCTGTGACTCAGCTGTGACAGGAAATAGGTGGTTTTCCCAGAGGCCAGGTCCATGCGTGACCCCTATGAGGCTGCAGGAAGCCAGATCCGGATCCAGCCCCGGCACGAGGGCGGGAGGTCACCCACAGGCTTTGCAGGTTCACTGGGGATGTCACTCAAGAGGTGCTGGCAAGGAGGGGACCCCGGGCAGGTGTGACCCCCTGCCCCCATCAGTTCTGCTTTCAGGGGCATCCTGGTGAGCCAGGGAGGGAGGATAGAAGTGACAAATCCCCTGTGGGGACCTCACATGCCTTTTCTCCCTGCTCTTCACCAGTTCGAGGATGGCATCTTAGCCACCTGCCTCAACATGCTGGACATAAACCCCAAACACCTGAGGGACCAGAACCGGGATTGCTCCCGCCGCAATGACCCCGTGTACATCGGCAGGGTGGTGAGCGCCATGGTGAGTCCGGGGTGCAGCCGGTGTCCCCAGCACCCCACATTCCCTGGAGTGCAAACATTCCCTGGCTACAGCTGTGACAGAGAGGTGGCATTTGACATCCCCCCCAGTTGATCATTTTCCTTCTCTGGGGTGTTTCTCCTCCCCTTTACATTCTTCTCCTGTTATTGCTTCTATAAGTGTAAGAGCCTCTTAAGGAGAGGAATAGCAGGGATGGGCATAGACCATCCCAGGAGCAGCTTTGGGGTAATCATACTCAAATTACCAGGCCAGAGGACTTATTTCTAAAGTTGATCCCTAATTAGCACTGCATCCCAGCAAGCTCTTACATGAATACAGGATGCTAGTGTTGGTGACAGCACATGTGAACCGGGCAAAGGCTCTTTCCCTCCCTCCCCTGCCTGCTCATGCCCACCCGTCCCTCCATCCCTTCTTCTCCTGCCACAGGTAAACTGTAATGATGAGGACCGGGGGGTGCTGTGGGGGAAGTGGAAAGATCCCTATGAAGATGGAATAAACCCCCTGTCCTGGATTGGGAGTGTGGATATTCTCAAGAGATGGCAGAAGTTTGGGTGCCAGCCAGTCAAGTACGGCCAGTGCTGGGTCTTCGCTGCTGTGGCGTGTACTGGTGAGAGCAGGTGTCGCCGGTCTCCCCTTCCCCACACCATGGGGTCACCCATGTCCCCTCATCTCCCACTCCAGCTCCCTGCCCTCCATCTGTTCCTGGTGCTGTGGCCAGAGGGAAGAGCTGGGGCTGGCTGCAATTAGCCTGCAATGATTCCTTCGTAATTAACTCTCTGTTATTCTAATTTGTGATGAAATAGAGGGAAAAAAAATATAGAAAAGGGCTCTGATTTTTCAATCAGCACTGCCTTCCCTGCCAGGCAGTGAGGGAGGGGCTGGAGTAGAGCAGGGGTAGGGAAGTGGCTTTAAGGCCAAGTTTACAATAAAGTCAGGAATCCACCGAGGTCAAAATAATGTCACGGCCACCAGGGCAATCAGGCTGGGGAAAAAAAGGAGAACAATTCCAGACTGGCTGCTGCTGGGAAACACACACATGTGCTCATGCAGCTTTGCCCGAAGAAAAATTCTGCCTCAGCGTGTGCATTGATGTTTCACAGAAAGACAAGACCCTTTTTAGAGGAGAGAAATAGGAGAAAACTAAAGTGGAAATTCAGCAACTCACAGAGGTTTATAGCCTTCCTTTGAAGCGCTGTAACTGCCTCCCTGCTCCCCAGAGAGCTCCATGCATAGTGAGAGACAGCTGGGAGATGAAATCCGGGGTTCAGCATATCTACCCACACTCTCCCTCCAGAGCTCTCACAGACACTTTTGTGCCTTTTATCTGCTGCAATATCAAACCCGTCAGACTGCCAGAGCCATGTGCCACCCAGCTTGGCCATGCATGGCGGGTGGGGAGCTGGCTCCTTGTGAGGCTCGGTGCCCAGGCACCCCTTTGGTGGCGAACAGGAAGGGCAGGAGCTGGTGCAAATCCAGGCCCCTGTCTCACCCTGCCCTACTCCCCGCAGTCATGCGGTGCCTGGGAATCCCCAGCCGGGTAGTGACCAACTATAATTCAGCCCACGACACAAATGCCAACCTGATCATCGACCGCTACATCAATGAAAGTGGGGAACAGGATCAGCAGCCCAAAGAAGGGATCTGGTGAGCAGCATGGCAGGACCCCAGCCCATCCATACCCAGGGCTGCCTCTGACCCTTCCCCAGAGCCTGGTGGGTAGGCTTGGGGAGGCTGAGGCTTCTGCATCCTGGCTTCCCTTGTAGGAACTTCCACTGCTGGGTGGAATCCTGGATGGCCCGTCCAGACCTGGCAGGTAATGGTGACTATGATGGGTGGCAGGCGCTGGATCCAACCCCTCAAGAGAAGAGTGAAGGTAAAATGTGCATTACACAGTTGCTTCATCCAGCTCATGCTGTGACATGACAGGGTTGCCCCACCACAGCCACCTCTTGCCCCTGCAAGTGGTTGAACCCTGGAGTGGTGACGGTGGCTCTGATCCCTGCAGGAGTTTTCTGCTGTGGGCCAGCCCCTGTCAAAGCCATCAAAGAGGGTGACATGCAGCTGAAGTACGACATCCCCTTCATCTTTGCGGAGGTGAATGCTGACGTGGTGTACTGGGTGGTGCAGCAAGATGGGATGAAGAAGCAGGCCATCCAGTCCTCACACGTGGGGAAGAACATCAGCACCAAGAGCGTGGGCAAGGACAGCCGGGAGGACATCACCCACAACTACAAATATCCGGAGGGTACGGGGGGGCTGCAGGGCTAGAAACACTCAGGGGGGATGTGGCTGTTGGGAAACAACTGCAGCAGGAGAGCTCCAGGGCTCAGGGCAGAACAGCCTGCACCATGCCCTCCCCATACCCTCGAGAATCACAGGTATTTCGTACACCGCAGGGTCTGAGGAGGAGCGGAAGGTGTTTGCGAAGGCAGAGCATGAGAAGAAGTCCATCCACGAGGAGGATGAGGCATTGCACCTCAGGATCAAGGTGTCAGAGGGTGCAAACAAGGGCTGTGACTTCGATGTCTTTGCTGTCATCAACAACAACACAGATGTGGGACGAGTCTGCACAGTGAAGCTCTGTGCCCGCACCACCAGCTACAATGGCACTGTCGGGCCCCAGTGTGGCCTGACGGACTCCATCAACATTGAACTCGAGCCCTGGTCAGGTAAGAAACCCCCCAGGCATGAGGGGGCTGCTGCACTGGGTGTTGGGTCAGCAGCATGCCTGTGTTCAGCTGCTCGGTAGGCAATGACCCCTGGGGACATCCTCCTTAGTTGTCTACCACTGTGGATTTTTAATCTTTGTGAGAGGATGAGGAAATTGCTCAGGCAGAAGTTGCTGGAAATGCACTTAAAGACTGAGCTGGGCACATCCAGGCTGCTGTCCCCAAGTGCTCCATAGCACTCGCCTGCATCCCCCCTGCTTTCCCACACACCTTAGGGCAAGGCTGGGCTCTCCAGTGGTATCTTCTCAGGTCAGAGGACGTAGGTGGCACTGGGTCTACTGGCCAGCAGCGCTGAAGCTCTTGGTGTCTCCCTGGGTGGGCGTGATGTCCCTCGGTGTTCAGCCGCAGAGCTGTCCTGTCACGGCCCCTGAACCTCGCTCGCCCTGGTCACACGTGAACATCACCATCTGGTCATTAAAGATGAGTTGAGGTTTATGTGAGTTTGCCAGAGACCCTTCAAGGCTTAGAAAGGCCACACATCTGCTATCCTGGAACAGCCAAATGTTTACCCTACGCCAAGCCCTGCTCCTCACCGGCCTGTAGCAAACACAGCGCTCGGCGCTCTGCCAGGTGTTGAGCTGCACTACAAGAATGAGGAATGTGCTGGCTCTTAACGCCATGGAGGGGAGTGGGACGTGCCTCTGCTCATGCTGGCAGAGGTACCAGTGCCTCTTTGGAGCCTTTTTCAGGGCTGGATGGGGACAGTGGGTCGCATGTGCCCTCCCTGCTGGCCATCGGGGTCCTTAACATTTATGTTCACAAGTTAATCCAACATCATTTTCTCTGAAGTTTTAATCATAAGCTCCTGAAGCTTCTCTCCCCAGCTCCTGCCTCAGAACACATACCCCAGAATTCTCCAGACTGCGTCCTGGAGGGCACCCCGGCACTTTTTGCCAGTGTTGTTCCTCTCCCCATAGCCTCAGTCGATGCTGCAGCACTCCATGTCCTGCCCCAGCAATGCCAGACTCCGTTTCCCATGGTCACAGCCACTCAGGGGTCCTCGCCCAAGGCAGCTCTGCAGCTGGTTGCCTTCAGCCTTCTTCCCCTTCAGCTCCAGACAGCTCCATCCCCAAAGGACTTTGGGATAAACAACACTCAGTGCTGAGTGAAGGCAGCTGCCAGGGAGGTGGGCTGTCTCCTGCTGCCTGCATTGGCTGCCAAAGCCCTTCTGGGATCCTGGTGTAGGCATGATCCTGGGGTCTTGTCCTGGGGCATGACTTCTTCTCCTCCTCACACCCTCAACATCTCTTCTGGCATCTGGGGCTGGAGCCCCAGTCTTGCAGGGACTCCAGCTCCCCTGTCTTTGCAAGGAGCCTCAAGAAGCTCCTGAAGAGCCCAAACCATCACAGAAGCAGGCAAGTGCCAGCACGGGGCTGGGGGTGCTGTGGGTGCTGACCCCACTTTGCTTCCTCTTCCAGAGAACAGGGTACCTATGCGCATCCTGTACGAGCAGTACAAGGACAGCCTGACCCAGGACAACCTCATCAAGGTGGTGGCTCTCCTGACAGATCACCAGACCGGCGACATCCTCATGGCTGTCAGAGATATCTATGTTGAGAATCCACAGATAAAGATCAGGGTGAGGCTCCGGTGTCCCATCCCAGGCTGTTCTGGGGAGGACAGGGGTTGCTCACTCTGAGGGCAGTAGGTCCTGCCTCCCCTGGGACCTGCATGCACCCCACAAGGCCCAGGACGGGGAGCGCTATGGCCCACAAGGGTCCAACTTCTCCTACTTGCAGATTTTAGGAGAGCCAAAGCAGAATCGGAAGTTGGTGGCGGAGATCAGCCTGGTGAACCCCCTCGATGTGCCCCTGAACAACTGCGTATTCATGGTGGAGGGCACTGGCCTCACCAATGGGCAGCAGATCAAGGAGCTGTAAGAGCTTTTCTCTCTTTATCTGGCTGGAGTGTTGGGAGAGGGGTGGGCATGGATTTTTGTGCCTCAACCCCCAGGGAGGGCAGTCCTGGAGCACAGCGGGAGCCAGGGCTATGCTTGTCCCTGTGGACTCAGAGCATCCCTACGCCACATCTCACAGGGGAAGGGGCTCAGCCACCCCACAGGGGTCCCTGCTTCTCAGGGTTCCAGTGCTGTCCTGTGGCACTGCAGGCACACGGAGGGTGACAGGGGCCCGGGAGAGGGATGGCCCTGCTAACACCCTGCCCCCCTCCACAGTGAGGAGTCAGTGGAGCCACAAGCAGAGGCCAAGTTCCGTCTGGATCTGATGCCACAGCAGTCAGGTCTCCTTAAGCTGATGGTGGACTTTGAGAGCGACAAGCTGGCGGGGGTGAAAGGCTACCGCAACGTCATCATTGCACCCCAGCACATGTGACCCCCAGCTGCAGAAACCCTGCCTCACTGACCCCCCCACTCGCTTTAGCCCAAGATGGTCCCAGTGGTGCTTGAAGGACTGCCTGAGCCCAGCCTGATCCCGACCCAGCAGCAGCAGTGCCGTGCTCCTCCCCAGGAACAGGGGCAGGACAGGACAAAGGAGCTGGTGGCCTCCGAGGGCCCTTAACCTTCGGGGTGGAAATGTTCCCATCATGCCTGTCCCCCAGCACCAGGCACAGCTGGGACCCCCGTGCAGCCCCTCTCTGTGCTGACAGCCCTGGCCTGCAGAGCCTGCTTCATAGACACAGCAGCAGAACGACCCCCTCCAGCCCCGACTGCACCTGCCATTGCAATTCTCTGACTGCAGCTCAGTAGAGAGAGATTGTGTACTGTGAGCAGAAAGCTGTCTATACACCATATTCATACAGAAGAATTTTATAGATAAATACTGCAAATAACCTATTGGTTGGGTACAGCCAGGCATTGGCTTCAATAACCATCCTGGCACTGCAGACACTGCAGGGAAGGATGGGACATTACCCTGACATGAATCAACTATGCAAGCACTGAATAAAAACTCTATTTTTCACTTTTAAAGCCAGACCTGGCTCTTCTTGCACTTCCTCTACCCACAGCAGCACCCAGCTGCTCCTTGCCCAGCACACAAGCAGGGGGGAATGAGTTCCCCCAGTTCAGCACTCAGATAGGGGAGTCATTGCCATGGCTGGCACCGTGGCTCTGTGTTGGGCACCCCCTCTGCCCACAGTCAGCCTGACCTGGTGTTCTTGGGGTGCTGGGAACTCAGGGATTGTATAGAGGAAGAGGGGTGACCCTTGTGGCTCCATGGGTCCCATGGCACGACTCAGCAACACCCACGGCACAGGGTAAAGCTCAACCTCAAAGGCAGCCACCCCACACATTTCTGGGGCATTTCTTCCATATCAGGAATGGCTCTGTGCTGTGACTGTGCACAGGGAACAGGAGAGAAAGCCCTGTTTGATTGCCCATCCAAGGTTTTGCACACACAGGCTCTGGGTAGGAGTGTCAGCTTGGAACCAGCGAAGGGCAGCTGGATCCCGCACAGGGATACAGAAGAGTGTGGAATTATCTCACGCCTGGAATTGGGGTCAAGGCTCCACTGAAGATAAACACTTTCCATCCCAGAACAGTCCTCTTGCCTGCTCCCCACAAACAGGATGGGAGGCTCCCTGCTCTCGTAAACAAACATCACAAAACCCATTACAGAGCTGGTGGTCTCTGGCCGAGGGTCCCACAGTCCTGGCAGAGGGGACACACTGGCTCAAGGGAACACTTTATGGGACCATCCTGCTCCCACTGGACAGTCCCAGTCACCCTGACACTCTGGGCACTTCTCATTCTGGCTGTGATACAAGGTGGATGGGCAGCTGGAAGTGTTTCCCACCTAGGACAGCCTGTCCTCTAGCTTCCCTTTCTGTTTATCTTTAGGATGAGATGAAATCTCTACATGCAGTGCTCCACACACAGCTGCTGCTCCCCCGAGCCAGGATGGGGTTCATGACCAGAACTCCCCACACTCTGGCTCTGCTTCCACCTTGGGAGGCCAAGGAGCCATCTCAGCTCCATCCCAGCCTCAGCTGCTGCTCCCAGCATGGGACTGGAGTGGGCAGTCCTGGGCCCAAGTTCCATGAGCAGCAGCAGGTTATTTGGTCAACAAAACATTTCAAGACAATCCACCCAGAGAACCATGTGATCCATCTCCTCTTACCTTGTGGAGCTTTAACCATCACATCTCTGGGTCCTACTTTCCTCAAATGAAAAGGCAGCTGGGGGCTGGGAGACCCATGGGGTGCTGTGGGGAGAGAGAGAAGGTGGGATTTGGCCCAGGGAGAGATGAGGGGTTGCACGAGCAGGTTTTCCAAGGGACGGAGAGTGGCCATCCTATGGTGTGTAGACAGGGCAGGAGCTCCAGGAGAGATGGGAAGGAGGGTTCTCTCCTGCAGCCAGGGCAAGCGGTAGGGCCACACCAGCTGTGCCAGCACCATCACCCCAGACACCAGTCCAAGGAGCACAGGGAGTTCCAAAGAACCCTGAAGGAGTTAACAGCACAAACCAGCACTGCCTTCCCTGTCAGGAACATTCCTCAGCCCATCGATGATGCACGGCCTCACTATAGAGCATTTGTTACTCAGCTCTGCTGAGCTAGGCCTCCAGCTGCTCAGTGCTTGGGTTAAAAATAACCAGCAGCTCCAATGCTTCAGAGCTGGGTCCTGATAAAATAAACATTAGCAGAGCTATTCCTGAAGGTCACTCCCATCCATCTGAGCCTCAGCAGAGCAGGGCTGCTGACGAGAAATGAGCTCAGAACAGACTCCAAACCCTGTGGTTATGGTTTGGCAGCAGGGGTTGGTTCTCAGGTTTGTCCTCCACTATCCACACAGCCAGGCCCAGATCACTGAGGTGATCCTATGCTGCATCCATCTCCCTGTGCCCATCCCAGATCACTGATGTGGTCCCATGTTGCATCCATCAGACCCTTTGGCACTCTTGCTGTGCAAGCAATAAATTATGAATTAAGTATTTCCAGGATCTATTGTGTGGGAGGGTTTGTAATTCAGCACTAGCCCAAGTGTCAAAGCCAGGCAGAAACATTCACGTGTCAGGGAGGTTAGTGATACACCTTGGCTCACCAGAGATGCTGACTTGCCAAGAACTGATAGGAAACTCATTTTGGACTTGAGGACCTTTAACTTACCTTCATTGATGGATCGAAACTAGGACAAACTCCCATAAATCAGAGCTTTCACAAGAACTAATCTGTGGGATTTTCAAATGCCTCTCCAAAGGTCTCCCTCCTCCTCCACAAACATGGACACGTTTTTACCCTCCTTGAGCCAATGAGGCACCTGAGGCACCATCAAACAGTGACAGAAAGACCCAGTAAACTCTGGATGGCAGGAGGTCCTGCTGCAGCCTTGTGGGAAACCACCCTCTCTTCCACGGCCATGGGATGTGCAGGAGACACCACGGACTGATGCTTCTTCCAGCATGGCCTTCCCATGGAGTCATAACTCCAACAGCCTTTCTGTGCCTGCCTGATCCCTTCCTGCAGCCTCACAGGGGAGCAGCCCTGGCCCATCCCTTCCTGGGATCTCTGTCCTGCCCCTCAGAACAGACTGGGCTGACACACACAAACCAGTAAGGACTGGTGAAAGCCAGCTGGGTGCTGGCAGCAAAGGAAGATGCTGTCAGCAACTTGTCTCTTCACAGAAGGAAAGACTTGTCCCTTCCTAGAAAGACTTGTCTCTTCCTAGAAAGAAGAAACAAGACTCTTCTCTTCCCAGAAAGAAGAGAGAAGACTTGTCTCTTCCCAGAATAAAGCAACAAGACCCTTAAATCTGTTAATGATTTATTATTAGTTGTCACACAGATTTGTTCCATCAGCAGCAATGCAACACTTGGCCACCATGAGCCAGCCAGGCTGCAGCCCATCAGATCCCTGAGCCAAGGAAAACACTGGGGCACGGATTTGTAACGCATGTTTGAAGTCCAGCCTTGATGGGCTGCAGAACACCAGCCCCACAGGCTGCTCTGTGCTCAGAGGGCATTTCTGTGCCCAAAGTGCTCACTTTCCTTAAACATCCCCCTCCTGGGGCTGCCTCTCACGTGCTGGTCCCTGGAAACCCCTGCTGCTCCTGTGGTTTCCTGGAGGAGATCCTGGGTGCTCTCTGCTGCTGCTGACTGAGGCTGGTCAGAACACACCACACCTGCTTGACACTACTCAGTCTCCCATGACAAATAATAATCTTCCCTTGTCCCAGAGCATAAGAAACACTGTGAAGACACGTAGACACAGTTTTAGGGGAATTAAAACATTTCCTAGTTAACTCAGTACCAGGAAATACACAAGGCAACTGGGTGTCCTGTTTTGACATATCTTTTCCTCCTCCATTCCCTGGACAGCACACACAAAGTGTTAAAACATGAATGTAACAACTGCAACAGTCGATGGCCATCATCTGCTGTGGGCAATCAGTGTGGCAGATGTCCCATCATCCCTCTGGAATGTCTGCTTCATCAATCCACACAGCAGAAGCCAGGCAGGCCAGTAACAAAGGGATGCCTGGCACGGGATTCAGGGCACATTTCCAGTGCTGCTGCTCTCTTCCCAGGTGAAGCCCACCTCTACCCCATGCCATCCTGCACTGCCCATCTGCTCTGGGCATCTTACAGTCAAGAGCACTGGTCCACATTCTGGACCAGCAGGGCCATGGTTTCATCTGCTCCAGCACTCACAGAGGCCTGTGAAGCCATTGGCCTTCATTAAACTTCTGGCTAAATGTCATTAGGTAAAGCTGTTACTGAAAATACAAATAAAGAACACACTTCCCACCTACTGCTGTCTCCCAGCAGAGGGGACAGAGACAGTAGATGCCCATAGCATGTCCCTAAAGCCAGTGAAACCACTGGCAAATACATGTTCTGGCCTCAGTCCAACAGACTGGCGCCGTGTCTGCAGTGACATTTCACCCAAGTATTTTAACAGATCATTTTTTTCAGATGGCATGAGGCACATTTTGTACTTCTTCTATCTAATCCTGAAGACAAACACATATAAAGTTCGGAACTGAGCAGAGAAAGTATCAACATTTGGCCCAAGTAAGTAGCCAGATGACAGACGAAGCCCACAGCATCCCACCCCAGGTTTAAACATCGGAGGCACAACTGCCCACCTTCCCTCACCATTCCAAGGCTCAGCCAGCCCTTCCTCACCACCATCACAGCCTGGAGACTCACAGACTGACCTGTTGGTTAGCCAGGAGTGAGTTCTCACCTTGTACAGGTGTGTAAGCCAACATTCTTTGGTCACACAGCAATCCCTGCTGAGCACACAGGGAAGGGAACGCACCGATGCACTAAGGTACTGAACTGCACAGACAGCTGCATTAACAGTCACATATTTTCAGAGGTGTTTGTTCCAGTTCTAAAAAAAACCCCAACAAAAACCTGATTCTCAAAGGCAAGGAAGGACAGCCAGTACCTTGTCACATTTATGTCTTTGAAAACCCCACCCTAGTTCCAACACCACCACACAAAGGTGGTTTTCACTGGGAGGAACTGCTCCAGCTCCCTCCTGCTCCCACAGCACCATGTGCCCAACCCCTGCGAGGCTTTGTGAGAGCAGGGCTAAATATAGTTCCTTTAAGGGAAGATTTGTAAATCAGAATAAAACATAATCCGCTTTGCAGATACTCTCCGGGGCATATGAAACAATTACTGTTTGCCCATTGAGGCTGTCACAGACCAGCTAACTGAACAACTCCTAAGCCCAGCCAAATCCTCCAGACCTAAATCCCAGGGTGATGTGAAGACCCCCAAGCCAAATGGCTTCAATCACACAGCACCACTGACCCTGCTGGAACAGCACCTCTTGGTGCTTCTGCAGGGAGGCACCTTCCTCCCTTCCAGGTATGGCTTTCATTTGTATTTTTCTCCCAGAAATTCCACATTTCCATCCTGCATTGAAAACTGACACCAGGATCTCCCCAAGTCACTGCCTGGGCTTTAGGGGGGTGGAAAAACCCCAAACAAAACCCATGGGGTGCTGGAGCACTGAAGAAAAGAAGTAAAGCCACTACTGTTCAATGACACTCTCTTTATTCAAAAATAGATATCTATGAGACATTTCAGAATATACTGCTGTCAAATGGCAGCCTATATGTCTAAATTAATTCCTAAGTCAATTCATATACAGATTTAAGCTTTTGTTAAAAAAAAGACACACTGTGGGGAAGTCTGTTTAACCTTGAGAGAATGTCACCCAGTTCACCATATGCCCTTTGCCCAAAAAGTAAAACAAATAAAATTAAAAACCACAAGACTTCATTTAAATTAAGCAAAATAAAACACACACGTATTTGAAAAAAAAAAAATCAAAACATTTCAATTAAAAAAGAAAAAAAGACATAAAACTCTCACAGATCTGCCCAAAACACAAGCGTGAGATGCCAGCACATTTGTCTACATCATTTTTTGACAGTTTTTTTTTGTCCTATAATGGATACACATTCAATCAATGCTCAAAGTAACTTGGTTTAAGCAGCCTCAGGGTAAGTCCATGAGCTGAGTAAGGATGGAAAAGAGTCTTTTGGTTTGGGTTCTCGAGGTTTGGTAGGGGGTTTTGTTTGGTTGGTTTTTTTTCATTTTTCACAAAAGCCAAGAGAATGTACAGTGCTTTATCTAAACTCTGGACCATAAAAGGCTGCACAGTCAAAATGACTCAGAGAATGAACAGTTCTGCCATTGGAAAAATTCCTGTAAACTAAAAACACATTTCTTGGCTGGGCAGTGAGGGTGTTAAAAAAAGGACAAAAAGAAGTACTTGTCAGGAGGAAAAGGACGTGAGCTTCTGAACATCTTAGTGATCAAACGATGCCGTGTTGTTTGCTGTAACTGAGCGCTGAATGGGCTACTGAACACGCTGCAAAATAAATTAATGTGGAGCAGAACAAGCTTTGCACTTCTGCAGGTTTCCTTTCCTGGCTTTGATACCAGCAGCTCAAGGCCACAGAGAGGCACAGACACAGCACCTCAGCTCACTTCAGCCTCTGTGTTACAGAACTTGCATTACCAGACCAAGTGTCTCCAGAAATCTAACCTGTTTTATAGTGAGAGGTGCTAAATTTAAACAGAATTGTATCCAAATTGGAATGGTTCAGTGATCAGAGTCCAGCTTGTCAGACCTACCACACAAACTGAAATGTAACTACACTGCTGGCAGCTAAAACACTAGCCAGCAACATAATGGAATTAAGAACTTTTTGAATTTTTTTTTTTACACTTTTCCTGATTATAAAAATCAACTCACAATAATCTGTGACACAAAATTAAGTACATCCTTCTAATATCTACATGCATGGACATGGTACATGTGCATACAAGATATGTGCATATATATGGGTCTATTTTCTATATAAATAAATATTTATACCACATTTAACTTCTGTGCATCAGACAACTTCACTATGGAGAGAGTTTACAGCATTGTATTTTCAATGTAACCATCCTGAATAGACCCAACAGCACCTGCCACAGGGACACCAGCAGTTGCCATACACCCTTCCAGCCTCAGTTCATTAAACCAAAGCTTCCATCACCATCTAACTTTGTATAATGAAGAGGAAAAATGTGGTATAAATCTAAGGTAGCTAGAACAAAATTTACTTCCACTCCCACTTAGGTAACATCCAGTTCTGCTTTGCTCAGCACAGTGTAACTTGAGTCTACCTTTAATTCACAAAGAAAAGCTGCTTATTTTTATTGCCTGTGATTTCAGTTTACATCCCTGCCAAATGGGAACTATCTTCACATCAGGCCCACAGCAGAATGAGGAACTGCAGGTTTAGGAAGTGTTTTCCTGTACCATTGCTCAGCAGATGCCTTCCCCTCACAGTGACGTGGCACAGGACCCACTTGTACACACCTCCCCTAAAAGGCCCATGAGCTGCTCCACTGCTCTCAGGGATGAGGCTCAGAAACCCAACTAAAACAGATAAGACTTACTCAGAAATAACACAATATTTGTACAGAGGGAAGATGCTCCATGGTCAACCTTCCTCTGAAAGGTTCCCAGGTATGTGTACAATGATTCTCATGACTTTTGTGTGGGGCAACAAGTGCTAAGAGCAAGCAGCAACTAAAGAGTATGGGAAAAGATGAAGGAGTTTGCCTATATGGACCACCCCCACTCCCTTTAGAGCTCACAAAACTCACTCCTCTTCCTCTCCTAGGTGAGCCAGTGTACACAGAGAGAGGGTGAGCATGAGCAGCCAAGAGGTTGAAAGCAGGGTCTGCAAGTTCCTTCCTACTGCAGATCTTGGAAGACTTGACTTCCAGCCGACACCAGTCTTCTTACTTCTGCTGGTTATAATGGAAACTGGAGGACAGGGTTTGTTCTAGTCTGTTGAAAACAGGTCCCCAGCAGATGGCAGAGGTGCCAGACCTCCCGTGACGTTGGGCAGCAGTGACAGGTCTGGAAGGCTCTGGATGTGGGACTTCAGCTCCTTCCGTACCTGGGTTACCCGAGCAAGCTTCTGTTTATATTCCTGAGGGAAGCAGATAAGAGAATAAAGATTAAGCACAGGTTAATTAATAGTGCTGTTAGCAAAGCCAGGAGTATCTTCCAGGTGAGGACTCACAGAGGGTGGCCAGGCCCTGGTGTTCTGAGCAACTATTGACACGATTGCAGACCCTTCCATCTGCACCCAAATTCACAGGTTTCCCACAGGCTCTGGCAGCCCTAAAGCAATAACCCTGCCCTGCCTTACTTATTTTACACTAAAAATGCCCCCAAACCTGCACCCACTGGGGCTTGGTAGAGCATTTTAGAGAAGTATCACTGCAGAGCTGGTCTGTCCTTGTGTTCTTCCCCAACACTGACTCCCACCTGTTGCCAGAGTGTTCCTCCAACAGCCCCCCACTGTCAGAGGCCACAGGCTGAAGCACACCACAGGTACTACTATCCTGCCAAAGTGCTCATTGCTTTCAAGTTTGATCAATTTTGAACATTTAATTAATCCAATCTTCCCTTTCAAGTCATTAAATCAAACCCAAGTTTTGGTTGTCAAACAGGGTCTCCTCAATGAGCTGCTGGATGAGTCGTGCGACAACCCCAGCAGCTGTGCCCTGAGACTGGCATGGGATAACACCATGGAAACACTGGCTGGATCACCAAGTGTAAACCAGGGAAGACACATCCACACTAGGCACAGGCACTAAAATCTTCAGAATTTTATTACAAAGGGAGGAAAACACTAAATTAAAAATCCCTGAAGAAACTTTTAAGCGGTTTTTCCACAAACGAGGTCTGAATTGAGCAGAACCAGTCCAGTAAGAAATCCCTATCCATGTGCAGAAATCCCTCCAAATCTCAGTTACACCAGCAACCAGCAACTTTTCTGTCATAATGAGAAGAGAGAGGAGGAGTTTGGATCCTGAAAATGAAAGAAAGAACTGTACCTTTGTCAATTCTGTTTAGAGGTCACTTAAGAACAGCCCAACACATATCCAAGTTATCCAATATGTAATTCTCCAAGTTTTTTGATTATAAGCATTCATTTGACAGTAGACAGCAATTGAAGGAATGAAATCCCAGTATCACAATTTCTTCTGGAATGTGCCAGTCTTTGCCCAGCTAAACGTGGCCTATTGTTTGTGGCACCTCCAGAATGCAGGAAACAATGAGCTTAAGGAAAAAACAATACACAGAACAGGCTCCCACACAGCCAGCTGCCATATCAATTTACTTTTCATTTCTTAATTACTTGGCAAAGAGAACAGTTAACCAGAGAACAGAACTTCTTATCTCTGAAGATCAAATAAAACTAGGCACATGTTCAATCAAAACATCTTTCTGAAGAGTTTACAACTTTAATCCAGACTTTCTAACCTTCTCAGTGATGGAAATTCTCTTCACCTTCTCCAAACATCAAAGCAGAGCAGTTCCTGTGGGGTTACAAGCAAGGAGTTTACACTCTCTGTGTTTCACTATTTTGAATTAGAACAGTGAGAGCAGCTGTCAATCGCAACAACTCCCGATACCCCTCCAATGGCTACGAAAATATAACCCATAAATCTCCTGTCAGCACCAAATAAGAATGTCTTTTAACAGCCTATTTCAAACTTAAATCCTTTATCAGGCCTTGTGAGTTAATGTAACAGATGTATTTGGTTACGATGGTAACATTCACAAGATATACATTGAACTAATCAAGTCCAAACAAAGCCCTCCCAGCTTCGTGAACTGCAGTACTACAGTAACAAAAAAAAAAAAAAATCATCATGAGTAGATCTTGTTTTAATAAAAGACAGAGAATCAGGACCAAAATAAGAACGCACCTACATCCTTAGTCACACCCTCTGGGCAATCCTTAAAGAGGGAAACAAGTTGAGAAAGTCACCAGAAGAAGGCAGAGAACAAACACCCCAGATTTTTTTGCATGTTGAGAACAGCAGCAGATAAAGAGGGATGCCATGGAGGCACAGCATTCCAACACTTGGCATTCTTCCCCGAGAGAACTTGGGAGCCAACACTGAGGAAAGGGAAATGGGATGGTGCCCAAATTGCTCTGCTCAGGGCTGGCACATCCCAAGCACTGCGAGGCAGGAGACAGGAACATCTACTGTGTTATTGTATTCCAAATGCTCACAGACAGAAGGTGGAAGAGGCTGGACTCAGATATCCCCAGAAGACACTTAAAAAAAAATTAAAAATGCATAATTCAGGCCGTTGTCAGAGAGTGACAGATATCCAGTCACGAAAGTGCAGGCAGCACTTCCTCAGGAATGCCAAACTGTCAAGAATGAGTATCACCAGGTGTTTATTTTTTCTTAGAAATTCTTACAAAGGATAGGAAAGATAAAAGAAAGGCAAAGCAGCTGGCAAATCCCCCAGGTCTGATAAATGGGCAGAAAGTGCAAATTCCAGGCATGAGCCAAGAAGTACTTCAAATATGGCTTGAATTGCCAAGATCCATGCAAAACAATTATGGATTTATGGATCCACATAAAACAATCACTTAAAAAAACCCACGAGAAGACTGATGCCCTGCCACTTCCAAGGCAAAACTGAAGAGGACCAGGATCCACCACGTCTTATGGACAGTCAGGACTGTGATGCAATAAGATTTCAGCTGAAGAGGATTTCAGTGACTATTACAATTGTATTAGATGCAAACAACTTTGCTTTCCCAACAGAGCTATTTAGGGAAGTGGGAATGTTGCCACTGCCTTGCCTGACAGCCCTGTTCCGAGAAAACCCACTGACAAAGGAAGAACCACCAATTTTGTGTAGAAACCACACTGATGTTGGCAAACATGCAGACTAAGGTGACTTAGGAGCATTCCTCTGCATATTAGCAGCAGCAACCTGCTCTCAGATTTACATTTAACACCTTCAAATGTTTGGGAAAATACTGCTCTTAACATATCCCAATTCTTAGGGATACTCTACATTGTGAGCCATGTGAGTACTGAGCTATCAGAGATATCCTCTCCACTTGAAGAGAGACTTTTGTACATTTATGACAAAGAAAATAAAAATCAAGTCACCTTGAGAACCATACTCATTTCAATTCTAAGTAATTCTACCTTACTAGCAAGTGAATGCAGGCATTAACTAGTCAACACAAAAGACCTAAATGCTAGCTGTTACAAAACAAACCTAAAAAATGAGAGAGAAAAAATTATTTCCCAGGAAAAAGGAAACAGCCTTTAAATCCATTAAAAACTTGAATCAGAAAACTGTCACTAAATTCAGGAATGAAGACTAAGGGATTAATCCAGGAACCAAGATTTCCTAGAATAGATTATTACTGGACAGACAACATGGGGCACAGTAGAGAACTGTCTCTTGCATTCTTAACCCTCTCCATCCCTCTGATCTTAAGGTGCTGTGCTGACTGATGGAAGGGGGGAACTCAGGCTGCTCCACTCGAGAATCCACAGCAGCAGAGACATGGAACTCCCTTTCAGCCTGGGAGCTTTGCTTTTTCCACAAGTTCTGGCCATATTGTGCAACACAGGACTCTGGAAAGCAGGTTTTATTGGAAACCATGACATGCTTTGAGACTGCACCTTGTAGATTTTTGCATAAGGTCCTTCCATTTCATGAAACTGAACAAATACGAAGTGCAGTTAAAAGAAGCCACTGCTTTCCAAGGCCTTCGTTTGTACTCGGTGTGTTGAGCTAATTGCCTCACTGCACAGTGGGCTTATATTAAGATTAATAGTATTTGGATGCTATTTGCTTTTTTTAGACAAAATAATGAGATCTCTGCTATAAGCAGGAGTTTCAGGATGATACACAAAAAACTGGCACTGTGCCACACAGATGCTCTTGCTAATCAACATTCCCTTTCAGTGAGCTCTACATCCTCAGTGACCACGAGGATCAGATGCTCAGCCCTTGAAACAAACACAACATCAGAATTAAACACCACTGAACGAGTCTGACAGTGTGTTTCATTCCAGAGCAGCCTTGCCTGAACATCAGAGAACTGACTGTAACTGATAGGACAGGAAATTCATCCTGAGCCCTGCTGCGTGGCTGGGTTCACCTTGTCACGTCCCACAGCACAGACCCAGCTCATTTTGGCTCAGGGTGTGCACAGGACACGTCCATCCCTGCACAGGGTTGAGCAGGAACACACCGTAAGCCATCACAGCAGTTGCATCTACTGAAAAACAATGAGCTAAGCATTAACGAGAATTTGGAAAAGCTCATAGGAAGAGCAGGCAGTCAGTCCCAGCTTTGATATGTCACAGCTTGAGCCAGTTGTAGGAAAGATGACCACAGAAGTCAGAGGAAATGTTCACTAGAGGCTCAGCAGAAATTTGAAGAGTATGTAGTGAAGCAAGAGTCTGACAGCCATGTGCTTACACGGTTATTTAAAGCCTCTCCTTAAAAACATTAAATATACCATACTGCTACAGCAGCAGGTTGATTAGGTATTCCTTACTTCCTGCACCTTGCCACTTAGACTATGTGAAGTACTTTTAAAACACATTCATTGAAACACATTAGAATAAGAACAGAAACTTCTGCCATTTCCCAAGTTCTGTGCACAAGAACTGACCTCAAAACCAAAGTGAAACTAGGTTTCCTCATTCTGCAGCAGCACTAACACAGCAAGCAAATCTGAGGTTTTTATCTGAAAGATGCAATCCAGGAATCAAGAGCTTGAATGATGTATTTCCTTAGAGTTTCAGTTCATTTTCAGACCTTAAATTTGTTCAGTCTTGCTCTTTTAAATTTGACAAGGCTTCTTTCTTCTGCAGCATCATTCATCACACTTCAGCAGAGACAGTGTTTCTGCTCCTGGCAGAATTACACGCTCTGAAACCGTAACTCCTCTCCTTGCTTTTGTCTTTGTTTAGGAAAACAGAAGAGCCAGCAGCAGAAGCCTGCACAGAGCATTTCTCCAACTGCTGGAGATGCCTTGGCCTCTGAAATGTTCAAAACCTCTCAAGGCCCAGGCTGCCACTGTATGATGGACACAAAAACTCGCTTCGTTTGCAAAATATCCTTCCCAAAATAAACATTGGAGGGGTGCATTTGACATCCACAACAACAAAAAAAATTAAAAAAAAAAAAAAATCAACATTTAGAGTACAAGCAAGCAGCTGCATATTCACCTCTCCAAACAACTTAATGCTTTCAGAGCTAAGCAGAAGAGAACACTCCATCATTTCAGTAAAATGCATAAAAACGTTTTATGCAAATATTGGATGATTTTATTTGCCTTTGTTTAGTATGATTCTGTTTGCAGCACTACTATAATTATAATTGCCTACAAGCACCTACAAAATGAAGCAATTGTATCCTTGCATCGTGAAAAGAAACACAGCTGTTGCCTCGAGCCACACAGGGCCCAAGAGAACGAGATTCCCCACAGAATTGCATTGCTACAGAGCAGCCTGTGCCCCTGTTCCACCCCGAAAGGCACCACTGGGTCACAGCTGGCAGGATTGGTGCACAGCCCAGCTCTTCTTGCCCAGTTAACCACCAGTGTGGTTTTACACAGCCCATGTGACACCGTGTCTAGGTGCTCAGGGTCTCCCTGTCTGGGGCACAGAGCTGACCCGCCTTGGCTCCTGGTTCCTACAGCTGCTCCTGCTCCATGCATGTAAAATACTGGCAATTTTGCTTCCTGGCAGAAAAACTAAAAGTTCATCTCCTGTTTCACCATCTAAACCACTGAAATGAACACACCACAACCCAAGAATTCCTGTCTGAGGGAAGTAGCAGCCACAAAGTCGTGCCAACACTGACAGGCTACAGAGAGCCAGGCAGTGGAAGCAGCACAGTAACAAATTGCCTATTAACCCACTGAACCAAATTGTATTTCAAGAAAATGTGTAGTGTTGGGCAGCCCAGAAAACCTCAACTGAGAGTGTAGCTCATCCCTCAGAGGTGCATTATCAAAGAGGGTTTGCAAATCCATGTGGGCATGGTTTTAACACCTTATTAAAGGTGCCTTAAAGCCACGAATATTAAAACCCACAAACATCTAAAACTCCCCGCAGCTCTCAGCAGGACTCTAAGTCATAATTCTTCAGTTGCAGTCAAGAATCAGAACTAAGATCCTTAGTCTGGATCTTAAATACAGTATGTTCTTTAGATTTATATATGCACATATGCAAACACACAATTACCTGAGTGCAAAGATCCCCTCATACAAATACTATTCTATAGTGCTTCCCTCCTGTCACCACCTACAAACGCAGGGACAGAAGGCAGGTAGAAGAACTGCTTTCACTAACTGCAAATCAAAACAGAAATTCTGAATGCACAATTGCCTCTCTGGTTTTTTCTGCCTCTTTTCCCCATGAGATTAAAATAACCCTCCCTCCACTTACTCCAGGTTTCCTACTGTCAGTAGTTATTTCAGGTACCCATAAAGCTTCTACACAATTTGCTATTTCCTAGCACTGTTTTCCCTTGATTCTTCCAGTCCCATCTGTTTATCTGACTTCATTTTTCAGTTGCCTGGCACACCAACATGGAACGTTCTCCCAGGTATCTCCCCACTACGTTTCAATTTTACACAGACTAATTCCCTGGATTTTTTTCTTTTTCCCTGCCATGCATTCCAGAAGAGTGCACTGACTTCAAAAGACAGTCCCTTCCCCTTGAAGCTCTGCAGGCTCAGGTGCTGGAGGACAAAACCCTCCCTAGTTGATTGTGCTGTGTAATTGTAATGGGGCAGCGACAGCCAAAAATAACACAAATCTGGGAACTTTCATTAGAAGTTAAATACTCATATGAGATACAAAGACATCTTATCTCGCCCTTAAAGAAACAATAGCTTTTGGTTCTATGCCTGTCTGAAAGTGGATTTTATTTCCTGTCACCTGCTATTCCCAAAGTCCAGGACACCTCTGATCCAGCCCAGCCAGGGAAGATCAAACAGCAATTGCAGTACCAAGCCCATGACTGCTGAGCAAGATGCAGCACCATTCAAAAAGAAACCCAGTGTTCAGCTGTTCAGTGACAGCATCCACCACGCCTTTCAATAAGTTAAGCCCAGAAATACTGACCCTTAAAAAGAGAAGCCTTTGCTATAGGCTGTTTGGCAGTTAGACTGTTAGACTACAAACAAGTTATCACCACCTCCCCGGTGAAGAGATTCTAATTATTACACTCTCATTTTTTTTAATTGCTAACCTAAAACCAGAGTTGGTCCATATGTTATGATCTTGAGGTTCTGTGCCAACTTTCTCCCCTCATATCACCAGTGCTTCTTTGCCCCTCACTGCTTTAGCCCTTACTACTCAAGCTGATGTGCAATTCCTTTCCAAAGCCACCTTCCTTAGCAGAGTGTCCCTCAATTAAACAGCTTCTCTGCAACTGATGACAAGAGCTGTATCACAGGGGTTTGACACTGCAGAGTATTCTGAGCATTAGGCCACTAGACATAAACACACAGAGTTTATTTATGTATGTTTTTGACAATTTGCTGTTTCGTGAGGGACAGCATTAACAGGATTAGTAAACAACCGCAGCTCTTTAGACCACAAAAACTGCTTTGCAAAAACCACAGATTAGCTGCTATCATTGTTATCACAGCAGAAGGCTTTGTGAGTAAATAAAATACAAAAAACATCCAGAGTGATTTCCAAATTAGACATTTCCATTTCTTCAAATAAAACCCTGACTTACACTGCTGTCAAAAGACCCTCTCCCCAACCTAGCAAGGTTGGCTAGATTAGGATAGCAAAGTAAACAGTCCATCTTTTATCCAAAACCACCCTCTCATCTGAGTCAGGAAACTTCAAGCACAAGAGGAAAAACTCATAGTACCAAAGATTCTGGAAAAGATACATCGAGAGAGCAAAGCCTACAATCAGAAGATATGTAAAATTAGATTGCTTTAAGTTATTTCCTCATTTCAGACTTTGCCCGAGTAAATGTTTTGGGTTTTTAAAACATTTTTAATTGCTACAAGAGTTTCAGATCCTTCTAGTAAAATGCTTATTAGCACTACAAAGAAAAACCCAGGCTTATCAATACTGTGAGAACATCAAAGTCTCAAACAAAACTGATAAGCAGATCTGGCCTGCCTTATCTGTAACCAGCATCTTCCACTGTTTATTAACCCTCTACAAGGCCAGAACAATGGAATGCTGTAATCAGGCAACAATCCCTCACTGAGGTTTGAGAGCTGACACGAATATCAATTATGCCTCAGTGTTAGAGTGGCATTTCCTGCAACTCTGTTTAGATTGCTACAGCACTGAGGCATCTTGTCTGGTAGAATGACAGAGATGCTAATCTAAACAGATATTTAATAAGATCTTGATATTTAAATAAGATCATTCTTCATTTTCCAATGTAGTAAAGACCTGTGTTTACACCTAACAGTGATCAAGCAGCCTGTCCTGTTGCCATCAGCAGGATTATTCCCATTAACAAAGCAGCTCAGCCAGCAAAACACTTAATTTTCAGGATTACATTTCTGCCTCTGCCAGAGTTCCAATTTTCAAGTAATGTTCCTTACAAAAAAGATATTTCCCAAACAGAAAAACCCCACAATTGTCACAACATTTCAGCTAGTGCATTAGAAATTTTAATTTCTTGTTGTCATTATGGATTTCTCAGCTTCACAGTCTCAAACTGAGTCAAATTTATGGGTTGTTCCATGCCTTTTAAAACATGTTGCTGTGCAGCATTTTGCTACCTATTTCTTGCCTTTTTTAAAGCCACGCAGCAATGTGTCTATCATTTAGGATTTTTTCACATGCACATATATGTTTCTACTAGACAAATGTCCTTCTTTCTACAAGGGAAAAAAAAAAAAAGACTTGACCACAGCAAGACTTCCACAGCAAATAAATCCAGTGCCAAACAGGATTTGGTTTTATGGCATTATCCGTATCCATGCCTAAAGTGCTTTTTACTCAGTCACAAGACTGACACTATGGCTTGAAGAAATTCAGTCACCAGGCATTAAGAAACTCTAGTATAAACACAGGGCAAAGAAAACATTCCAAATGAAATTTATCTGGGAACTATGCTGCCGAGCTGTCAGAGGATGAGGTTTGTCCTGACAGTAAACAGAGCCTGCAATTGCTGCAGCAGAGTCTCCTTCCAGGAGATTTTGTCCTC
>VXBA01002083.1:697481-710002 GCA_013399895.1 Serilophus lunatus
CACCCCCCCCCCCCCCCCCCCCCCCCCCCAGCAGCTGTTCATCACCAGCACCGTGGTGCAGAGCAGCCCTTAATGTGCCGCCGAGGGGCAGTTTAGCAGATGGCAGAATGACACACAACCACAGCCATTAATTAAACTCCACACTAAGGCTCCCGACGTGGTGCCCAAAGAACTTCCACGGAGAAAGCACTTTTCGGATAAACAGCTGTAAACAGCTGGCTGTGCAGCCTCGCAGGGCGCTGGGCTGAGCAGGGGGGGCTCAGCTCAGGCCCAGCTTGCCCTGTGCTGGTTTAGGGTGCTGCCCTCCTTGTTCAGGGGAGCTGTGGTGGGATAAGCAACTCATTCCTTTTCACTACCAACCTATTTACACTCCACCACTGAAGCTATAGGCAAGTGGCTGTTAAAGGAGAGAGAGAAGATCTGATTTAAATTGCTTCTCTTTAACAAGCAGGGGCTGGGGAGGCAGATGAAGGACATCCAACCATAAGGAAAAGAATAACAAAAATCCCAACATAAATAAATAATATAAAAAACTCTCAGCTAATTATGGTAGATGGAGGCTGAGAAGGGGCAACGTCATAAAAAATAGTGTAAATCTGAAGAAACTGTGTTAGGTGAGCCTATTTTTCTTTAAAAAGTATAGGGCACTTTGCCCTTCAGGTGCCCATTAAAACACCTACACTGTACACGAGAACAGACTTGCACTCTCCAAATTTTACACCACCTTTTTACCTGCTCTACTCCAGAAGTAAAAATAACCGTGCACAGACAAAAACCAGACCCATCTCCCTCAGGACAAACCACCCCCCTCCCCCGCCCCGGATTAGGAGTCAGGGCGGAGCTTTCGGTGAGACAACCATCGCACCGGCCCCGGTAACCGACACCCACCTCCAGCTTCTTCTCCTTCTCGGTGAGCACATCCTTCTGGTTCTGGGTGTACTCGATGAGCATCCGTGCCAGCTGCCGCCGGTCCTCCAGCTCGGCCGCCAGCCGCCCGTTGTACTCGGCCAGCAGCAGACACGCCTCGTCCACCGTCTTCGAGAGCCGCTCCGCAGCCTCTTTGTCTGCGGGCAAAAGTCACAGCCTCGTTTGGAGGGCCTTGGCTAATTTAGAGGACAAAGCTTAAAACTTTTAGTTGTTGACCAAAATGTTGAGGTTCAGTCGTTTCAGTTGTGACCAGGCACAGGCACAAGAGTGGTTTGTTCGTAAATGTGTTTCTGGCTTGACAGGAAAATAAGAGCTGTTATCACAGCTATGGGATAGATGGGAAATAGGACACAGGCCCTTCTTGGGCTGTATTTTAGACACTGACATGACAGACTGCGTTTTATCCTTGCAGAGATGTCAGTGAAGGAGGCATATAAATCTATGAAGTCAGCCTCTGTGAACAGGTTAATTAAACTAAAATGTTAGGCAGCCCTTTCAGGTAAACAACTCGGGAAGTTTCCACATTTCAATAGTGCACACTTGTTAATTCCCCCTTTACCTGAATAGCTCCCAATATATTGACACAAACCTAGGAATTGTACACAGTCCAGTTGGACATTGTAAGAGTGATAGTTGACAATGAGTTCTAAATTAAAAGTACCTCCAGGTATGAGAGTCAAATCAGTTCAACCTTTAAATGCTTCTATTAAAATTCCTTTTCAAATGCAATTGCAAAAGTTCATTTAAACAAAGACTGACAGATTAATGGGGGGAGTGAGTTTCCTTTCCCATAGCAATCAAGGAATGTGTGTGTACTCAGCAGTCTGATAGAACTCAAAAACACATCAATCAAGAATATGAATACTCAGCAGTTTGATAAAACTTCAAGATATCTTAACAGTCGGGGTGTTCAAAAGCAAACACACCCATTCGAGAATTGGCCCAATTTCCTTTATATTCTTGCAAAACTATTGATGCTCTCCAAGTACAAAAGCCTTAGTCCAAGACAAAAAAAAAAAAAATGGAAACAGCTATGTAAATTTAATCTTCAATGTTACTTCACAGGATTGCTATCTGTTAATTACCCCAGAGCTACAAAGCCAGGACACAAAAGCAGGAATTCACTCCCCCACACACTGTGATTATTTAAAAAAAAAAAAACAAACACAACAAAACCCTACACTTTGATTTCTAAGTTATTCTTTGGACCCATTTCATTTATCTTCTGGTTTCATACCTGTAATTTTCTCCAGTAATGAAACATCTTGAACTTCCTGAGGCAGGGAAGCAATTTTTTGCCGCACTGTCGCATCTCCTGACGCTGCATTTTCCAGGTCTTGCAGGGCTTTGATCAAATCCTCAGTCTACAAGACAAGTGAGCCAATAGTAAAACCAAGTACCCTTAACTACATCCACTTCCCAGGGATGCGGCCACAACAGCTAAGCTCACCTACCTTTGAAAGCCACCGTCTGGGGGATATTTTCTTCAAGTAAATTTTAAATCACTGCTTCCTAACACTGGGAGCATTCATTGAGTTTACACTATCCCAGTGTTTAGGGACTCCTGTGTAATTACAGCAGAGACACCTTTTTCAAGACTGATGTGGAAAAACTCTCATTCCAATTAAGAGAAGTGATCATTTAAAGCTGAGAAGTACATGACCACACCAGTCTGGGACAACCACCAGCCCTCTGAGCTCTCCAAGCTGGGACTGCATCTTTTACTTGAGTACCCCTGACACTGTCTCTTCACCTTACAGGAGTATATGAACATCTTTTTGTCCTGTTCCAAAGGTGCATTATGACAGCGAAAATACCTAAACCCAAATTTCCATCAGCCCAAACAAAACAGTGCCAGATTTCCTTGGTGATAAGATTTAGAATTCTATAACTGGCTACTGACTATAAACTCTGATGACAATAAAATCTCCTGTTAAAACTTTATCATGGCCTGATTTTGCAAAGCCATGGCTGTCCTCACCCAGGTCAGCCAGCTCTCTGCAAGAACAAAGCTTTCTGCCACTGAACTGGGCTCCCCTGCATCCCCTCAGCTCAGCTCAGCTCAGATCTCAGCTGGCTTCAGTGCACTGAGGAAAGATGTGTCAGTTTGAATGAATTCGCTCAAAACATTTCCCACCTTAAAAAGGACGTGGATGAGGACAGCCTTAAAAGGGCCTTTCCTGATATGCCATATTTCCTCCCTGCTAAAAAAAATACCTAAAAAAAGAATGGAGAGATCCCCTAAACAGGAAGAGCAAAGTGTTGTTTCTTTGTGTTATAAACACTGAAGTTTTAATGGGAGTTTTTGAAACAGAACAGTAACCTCTTAAACACAACCACTTGTGTTTAAACTACAGTTCAATAGCTTGAAAACTAATAAAAATCCTGACAAATGTTAAATAAATATTTTTTTAATCTGAGAACAAAAGTCCATTACCTAATATTTACTACTTCGTTGCAAACTGCAAATTATTTCCAACAGTAACAGAGACAATGTTTATCATCAAGAGAAATGATAAGCTGCAAGAAAACAACAAAATTTTCACTTATTTCCTTGACAACTGTTATTTATTTTTATTTTTCAATGTTTACAGTTTACCAGATGGATAGTGTAATTTTTTATCCTCTTCAAATAGACTCTGGTTTAACATATGCTCATTCTGCAGACTCAAATGGCCAGAATGTTCTTCTACTTCATTCCAATGATTTCCACATCACTAACACAGGAGCCTCAAAAAGCCTTCAGAGCTGGTTTTAAAAGCCTTTGGAAAGAGACAGCCTACAAAAACTATGTTTGAATTGTGTCACAACTTTGGGTTTCAGAGGTTACACACTGATACTAGGAAGAATTTAAGGTCTGGTCTGTTCTTCTAGCAGTCTTTCGAGGTTCTTTGCTGGCAGCACTACTCAGATCTTGGGTTAAACTACCTGGAATTGCTCAGAAGTGGCACACTACTGCAAGCAGGGCAAAACTAACCTGATGCATTTCACATGGACTTCTCAACCCCAAACTGTATCTCACAGCTAAATCTATTTCACTTGTTGTCAGCTCCACCTTGTGGCTGTGACACAGGGGACACAACTGTGGCACCGGCGAGGTGGCTGGGACACAGGGGTGGTGGCCATGTGGCTTCCAGAGCTCCTGCAATGCCCCACCCATCCCACATACCAGCAGTGGCCCAGCACTCGGGTCTTGGGGTGAGTAGCTCCCTGGGTAATCATCATCTTCCTCCTCCTGTATTTGCTGGAAAGTTCTCTTTAGAGACTTCTTCTCCTCTGCAACTGAACACAGAGACACAACTCATTTGGATGCCAGTTCTGCCCACTTGAAGTATCTCTACTTCAAAAGAATTGTACCAGATGCTCTGAAAATTAAGGTCTCTAGAGAAGGACAAGCACAGCTGGACTCTAATGTTGCCATCATACTCCAAATATTAAAATGCAAAACAGCAATAAAAGGTGGATTTTGCCCCCACATGTATCTCTGTACAGGCCAGTACAAGGATACAGCCTTCACATCAGCAGTGTGCATCACATACATGTTTGTCCCTCCTACACTGAAAGCAGGAAAGGCAAAAAAATGTGCTATTTGTCAATAAATGACAGGTTTCAACCCTTCTCAGATGCTCTGGGTAACATTGTGTGTGTAGGTGAGGATTTCCACCAGCAAAAATGAAGCACTGATGTGAAGGAACTCATGGACGGCAGAATGTCAAGTTGTCTTTTTGCATCAAGTACACACTGTGGACCCACAAACTACAAACTAATTATTGGTTATTCACTCTTCCATCAAAATAAAGGCCTTGGGACAGCTCTGTGAAACTACAACTCCAAGATGTGACAGCAACAACAGCAATGGGCAGAACAAGAACAGATCTCTGAGCTGGTAACCTGCAACACTTCAGAAAAAGGGATTTCATAAAGCAAGACAGTGTTGGTTAAATGAACCTCAGCGTGGCAAACATTAGCTTGAAAGGGAAGAGACATGTTATTTAAAGAGTCAGAAGCAGCCTTTGATCCAGCCACAGAACCTTCAGAAGGAGACAGATCATTCTTCAGACTTGCCACCAAAATTAGTAAGATTCAGAGTAATGTGTAAGAAAGCATTACAGTCAGAACATCTCTTCAATGGAATCAAGATAATCACAGAGTTCAAGGGCAGAGTCTGTATGTACTTTGATTCACAGGAAAATCCAAGATCACTTGATTTAAACCAAAACCAGCCTGCCCCATTGTAATGAGGAAGCAAACAAAGGTCTGTCCTTAAATGCAGAGCTTCACCTGCCTTGTCAGGTGGGACACAGGGAAAAACTTCATTTTAATGCAGAGAAAGTCAGAGGTGCTGTACATCCTGCTTATGGGGGAAAGAGCTGAATAACCTTCCCAATGCAGACATAAACATGTGTTAGAGAACAGATTCACTCAAGGGAGACAAAGCAGCACAGAAATCAGTTGCCCTAAAAGAAATTAATTGATCTGCTAGAGCAAAGACACCTAGGCTAGAAAGGGGGACAGTTTGATTAGTGCATGTATCCAACTGAGCTAAGACTGCTGGACAATCTGATTGACAAACCAGTGAGACACCAGATCAACCAGGAGGAGAACAGTTGCTGTCCACTGAGGTCTGTAAGAGACACGAGCTGGGTTGAACAGGAGATGAGCAGATGATAAGATGGACAAAGAGAGCACTGACAGTTACCTAGCCCAACACAACAGGCCATCAGTATTTATCATTTGTGTGCACTTATCATAAAGTAATTAACCATCAGAGGATAAACACAAGCTAACCAACAGAAGAACACATGACCAGAGTGTGCACACAAGTGGAAATTAGAGAGACAGTTGGGATTCAAATTGCTGAAGAACTATTCCTGCTGTGCTGCCACCACAAGACACAGCATCACACTTGCTCAACAATCTAACACAGAGGATACAGAATTCATTGAATTTTCCATCTGAACCAAGGCCAAGTGAGTCTGACTGGAGCCATTCTGAAGTAGGTGGTGCTGAGCACCTGCAGCATCAGTCACTGGAGAGTCTGAGAAATACCATCATAATTTCATCAAAATAGGAAAAACCCCACACTTATTTTCAAACTCAAGAGTATACAGAGCAAAAGGACCCCTGAAAGAGAACAGAAACATGGCACAAATTATAACACACCCTGCCTGGGCAGCTTTCAAACTGCCAGCCAGGAGCAGTTCAACCACTACAGCCTACATTTCCAGAAAAGCTTGTCAAACCCAGCCAGAGAAGGGGAGAGCAAGCATTGAGAACAACCAGAACTGATTGGAATGTAACATGCACCTGAAACAACCAAGATATCCTTGTGGAACACTGACGGCTCCATCCAGGAAAATCAAGAGCCCATTTTGACACAGACTTGGAGAGAGAGAGAAGCCACTACTATCAATGAAATCAGCTTTCCTGCTTCACTGGGGTCTTCTTCACAGCTCAGAAACTGAACTGCTCCCTAAAAGCCTCGCTCCATTTCTCCAAAACAACAGACAATTGCTCTCCTAACAGCTTTGCTGTGACACTGCAGGTTGTTGTTAACTTGCTGTTTCAGTGTCCACAGAGACCTGTAAAAGTATTTCTGCACCAGCTTTTCAGGCTTCAAACCATCTCTGGTGGCTTAAAGAAGGTCAGAGTGTCAAAGCCCTTGCTGACAACATATCAGCTTTTCCTGTTAGTTGCCAACCCAGGAGATCTTCCCATTTCAGGTGTTTACCTTTTTGTTCTCATTTCCTGACTGGTTTTAAACGTGTCTCTAATGGTCTGGCACCCCCTCAAAAACATGAACCCCTTCTCTCTTTGTGGGTAGGTTACTCATCATAGTTTAAGTTCTCATTACAACATGTATTTGTTGGCAGCCTCCCCTGGTTCAAGTGTACCTGGAGTTGTCCTGCTCCAAATCCACACCCAGACCCGTGTCCAGGTGCCTTTATTTCAGCTGCTCTTATAAGACTCCCTGCCTGCCCTCCTCCCTGTTCTTCTCCATATTTCAATACAGGTCTGACTTCCTGTGCCAGAATTTGCAACACAAACACAATGAGAGCTCAGTTCTGTGTCAGAGTGACACACAACCTGCACCACAACACACTCAAGGACCTGCTCCAACTGCTTATTATAAAGACAGCAAAAAGAAACCACGACAGCTGTATGGCTTGTATTGCTTGAAGGGTTTCACATCAAACCTCTGAGACCTAGTTGTTCTGGGCTTTGAGAGAAATGGGTGGCTCTCTTCCTCAGTGCTTGTGAAAAGAAACATTCTAAGAAAAATGAGATTAATAAGAAAGCAAATGCAAACTTAAAGAATGTATTTAGAGATAAAACAATGCATCAATATTCAAAAGCTCATTTCCACGTATACCCAGATCTCCTTAAGGAGCCTGAAAGACTAAATTCTGGCAGTCAGCGGCACCAGTGAGGAGTCTAAACCGGGCACACAGGGCTTAGAAATGGCCAGTTCTTTTACCCCTCTGCCTCTCTGAAGGGAAAGCTTTGTTATCCATGCAATCACCTCTGCTCCACGGCAGGAATTCAGCAAGTGCAGCCAAAGCAATCACCCAAGGCCTTGCTACCCATGAAACAAAAATCAAGCTGCACCACTGAAACACACACCAATGAGCTCTAAAGGCATCTTTCCTCACTGACACAGGACACAGCTTCATTTTGGCAAGTTCCACAACTCTCAAGCCAAGCACAGCCGTCTTGCTCAGAGAGCTGCACCCACCAGCCCAGGAATTTAAGACACTAAAACACAAAAAAAGCCATAGATAGATACCTGCACTGACCTGCTGCCATACCTTGGGCTGCAGAAAAGCACCAGGGACCCCTTATCAACAGCACCAGATGCTCTTAAGGAGCGCCAACATCTTAACAGCACAGCTGGAACCAATCTACATTCACTAATACTGCCTGTGCCTCAGCTGTGTCTGCCTTGGGGGCACACAAAGGCAGGAAGCCAGAAGGGGTTTGGAGGAGCACTGGACTATGGTTTTCCACATTCATGAAAATCAGTATCTGTAAAACAGGAAACATTAATCTCCATCTCGCTTATGTTCACCTGTTTGAAAACAGTAACTACAACAAAGTTTTCTGCACAGAGAGTCGTCCACCAGAAACTCAAACACCAATTTATCTTAGAAAACCATAAAAATCCCAGGTGAAACTAGCTCGTAATAGTAAGAAGCTAATTTGAAAACAAGCAAGGAAAACAAACCCTCAGGTTAACTGCTAAATTTCAAATGTCTTTTTCTCTTAGTTTAGAAATCTCAAGAGGTTTTTTTGACAATGAATTCACAAGACAGCAACAGTCACACTCCTGAAAAGGTCTGAACTTTCCCTCAAATAGAAGATACTACATTAGTATCTCCTATCACCCAGACAAAACCTGAGTTTCTCGCCAGGTGAAGCTGTATACACAGCAGTTCTTAAAGCATTCCCTCACTCTGCTTCCCACAAAGGTCTGTCACACCTAGGAAGGGTTTGATTTTGTACAGATGTTTTTAAGTTGAGAAGACAATGGTAGCAGGAGTGATGGATGCCATCAGTCAAAGAGAGAAGACACAGAGAGCTGTTTGCCAACTGACCAGGAAATAACACATGGCATCAATTCTCAGTGTACTCAGATTCAAAGTTAAAACACTTACCCAGGTTCATTAAATGAACAGTTTCAAACCCTCAGCTAATCAGTCCCACAGGAATTCAGTCCTGTAAGTTCTGTCCTTTAATGACAGCCAGGTGTCTCATACACTGTGCTCAGGCAAGAGGAGCCCCAATATGAGTGAGTTCATGCAGAGACTTCACCCCTCAGAGCACAGATTCCTCTGCATCCACACAGGTGAGACATGTGGATGTCGTGGCAGTTGGCTCACAGCATTTGGGGAAAAAATGGCAACACCTTCCAAAGGTTGTACCTCAGCCAGGGGGCAGGTAGAAGGGCTCTGGTGGGAGCTGCTCGGGCAGTTCTGCCTGAAGCAGTGTGTGAAAAAACCACAAAGCTACAGCTACAGATATAAGTCTTCACATACAGGTTTTACTAATGCTCATGGCTTCATATTAATTCTGCATTAATTACCAATTCCATCGGACCTTGTTTTCACCACCTAACAACAGTATAAGAGTCCCTTACTAATGACCAAACCAACTTTCTCACAGCATCACACCTCCATGGGGAATAGAACAAATTGTGACCAAAGCAGCAATGTCATTCCAGCTCATTTGAAAACACTAACATTTCACAGAGTCATAGAATGGCTTGGCAGGAAGGCACCTTAATGATCACACAGTTCCAACCCCACCTCTCATGGACACTTTCCACTAGACCAGGTTGCTCAGCACCTCATCCAAGTTGGATTTGGATACTTCCAGAGAAGGGACATCCACTTCCTTCAGTTGCAAAGTGGGCAAATATTCCCTTGACCAGAACATTCCTGATTTTTCAAAGCCCTCACCTTCCATAGCTCAGGCATCCTGTTGCTCCCCTCTTTTCCACTGCAGTGCTACCAGTGAAACACTTCCAAGTGCTACAGAAGAAGCAGAATCTGCCAAAGCAGTACCAAAGCACAGTAAACATAAGCTTATGCTCAGTTTCTCAAACATCTCATGCAGTAATGAGGTTGTAATCATGATGTTCTAATGTTGCTGAATGATGCAAAGTTAAAGAGTTTTCCCCAAATGATGTCAGTGTAAGAAAAAAAGAGATCAGACAAGTTTATGTCCATATATTCCGGACTTCAGTTATTAAAAACTCCTTGCTGAGTCATAATAAAATAGAGTAACTATGTGAAACAAAACTATGAACACGAGAAGGAAAGCACTGACAATACTGAATAAGCTATTCTAACAACCCAAGTGACCAGACTCAGAGATGCAGACTTGGGACACTTGGCTCAAGGTGGACACAGCAGTTCCCTGCACAACTGACTTGCCCTCACCCCAAACTGCACCCCTGGGGGACTCTGTCTGCATGAGCAGCACCAGACACCACCTCCAGTTAAACTCACTGCCACAAGTCACAAGGCAACACACCTGCAAACCACAACCAAGGGCTCAACAACAAACCAGACTTCAAGACCTCCGGGACCAACAACTCGGCTGAAGGAGCCAAGAGCTCAGCTCCTCATGGCACCTCCAGTGGAACGTGCACCAATTTACAAACAAAACCCACAGGGTGAGCAAGAGGCATTTACCTTTAGTCTGGGGGCTGTTGGAGTCTTCCATAGACAGTTTCAGCTGCTGGATGAACTCGCTGCCATACACACTCCTCTCCTGCCAGATGTTCAGCAGTCGTTCCAAGGGCTTCTTGCAGCCCTCATCTGCTTCTCTGTTCAGAGATTGGGAAACCATCACAGCTCAGCTGAGCAACACTCCTCGTGCTCCAAGAGAGCATCTTCCAAACTGCATCCACTGCAGCGTGGGCACATTTGAGAGAATCTCTCTCGTATTGTCTGAGACAAACTGTGCAAAACACATTTGTGGGCAACTTCCCCCTTTGTTGGGACTAAACTGGAAGCGCCCCACATTCCCACCTCAAAGGAAAGGCTGGAAAAATTGTGAAGGAAGAAACTTGCAATCTTTCAGCATTTGCAAGAAGAGGTATAAAATACCCCCGAGCTGACACATTTACAATTCAGAGTATTAACTTTACACAGTTGTTTCAGTCAATAACATTCCAATTAAAAGCAGGTTGATTGGATCATTAGGCACTTAAATACACTCAGAGTGCACTGACATCAGACAGGAGAGACACCAGATTAATGTTTTTTAGCTGAGATAACAGGAATTATTATGCTATTCAAAGAAAATCTTCACTAAGTCCATTCCTGATAAGTTGGTGGTTGCATCACTTCCTTTTTACGCGTGAAACTCTTCCTCCCTCCAGCAGAGATGAACAACCAGGTATTAGAACCAGCAACACCCAAAGAAACTGTGCTCAAACCAGGAGGCTGGTGAGACTCAGTGACCCAAAACATCAGCTCTTCAAAGTGTTCTGACAGCAGGGCAGATCTTCAACAAATACACCCAATGTTCAGTTTCTCTGCTCATGAACAGCTCTGCCAGAACTTTTGGTAGCAAAGAGTCCACAGGGTGTGAAGGGCTGGTTCACACAAAGAGAAATATTAACTCTGAACAGTTCCCAACCCCAAAGCAATCAGGATCCACCTCTACCAGAGGCAGGGCCCAAACATCCTTGAGGCTTTAAAAAAACCCAACAAAATCCAATTGAATTAAACTTTGACTAACAGGAATGCAAATCCCCAGAGAGGAAAGTTGAAGAAATAGAGCAACATACCTGGCAACATGAGAAAATGCATCCACAAGAACAGATTCAAACTCTCTGGTAAATTCAGGACCTTTCCTCTTACTGTTCTGGATGACATCATTGGCTAAATATAGGAAAGTAAGTTTCCTACTTGATTTTGCTGAGAAAGGGAAAAAAAAGAAGGAAAGAAAAAAGAGAGTTTGAATTATTTCTCACTTCTTTCACCCAGAATCATTAACATGGCTTTCAAAGTTTCTTAAAGGTTTGCAGTCTAAAACAAAGTTCAAAATGTTTCCTTGTTCCCAAGGCAAATCAGGGACCTTCAAGCCCAGTAGTTCTTACTATCCTCAGTTCTGTTCTTTTTTGACTAATTCATAAAACAAACATGAGTTTTAATGCTCTTTGTGCACAGTGACACCTCAATTCTTAAAAAAAGCTGTGTAATGAATACAAGTTAAACACAAAAAATGAGCTGTTCTAAGCTACCAACAAATTAATAAACCGATGGATTTATTTTTTTATTTTTTAACTTCAGGAAAAATACTTGGTACAGAACCCTGTAATTCAGAACAGAGTGAAACTGTAGGAAGAATCTATTCTGGAGACTCAAACACTTACCAAACAGCTCTGTGACAGAGCAACATCAAATTTCTTCCACACACCATACCTTTTCCCACTTTGACACCACCAGTTTCTGTTTCACTGTGGTCAGAATCAGTGGGATTCACTGTTTCCCCAGAACACAATGGCCACAAACACACACGAGGCAGCAGAAAACAAAAGTGTTTATCTTCCAAAACTTCGTAAAGAGACTAAAATGGCAACAACCATTAGCCACACAGAAGATCCTCCAGCTGCTCCGAGGGGCTCACACTGCTGGTGCCAGGGGTAGCAATGGTGACTTGGGCTGTTCTCAGGGATGTTCTTGGGGCAAGGAATCCCCAGGGAATCCCCGAAGGGTTTGGGTTGGAAGGAACCTTAAAGATCCCCCCAGTTCCAACCCCCTGCCGGGGAAGGGACACCTCCCACCACACACTGACACTTGAGAGCCTCCCCGACTGCACGACGGGGCAACCTGGGAAACCACCTTAAGTGAACTTAGTTAAGTTACTCTGCAAGGGGGGGAAAAAAAAGGCACAAAGTCTTTATGGATGAGAAACAGGCGGAGATATAAACGTGGATCCTTACAAGCACTTTTAGATCACTGATTTACCCTTAGCGCTCTTCTAGGCCGGGGGAGCCGTACCAACACAACACCGCAACGTACAAACACAGCCCAGAGCGCTCCAAACTCACCCTGGGCGCACCCAAGGGAATCAACCCC
>VXBA01002083.1:710263-739285 GCA_013399895.1 Serilophus lunatus
CCCGCGCCTGCGCGACGAGGGCGCCCGCGACTTTTCTGGCGCCCGCCCCCGCCCGCCCCCGCGGGAGCTTTGTGGCGCCGGCGGCGCGGCGTCGCTTCCGGCGGGCTCGGGCCGGGCCGGGCCCGTCATGGCCGTGTTCGACACCCCGCGGGCCGCTTTCGGGGCGCTGCGCCCCGCCTGTGTGCAGCTGACGCGGGCGCAGACGGTGGAGAACGTGCTGCGGCTGCAGGCGCGCCTGGCCGCGGTGAGCGGCGCGGCCCTGCAGGAGCTGCAGGAGTACGTGCTGTTCCCGCTGCGCTTCGCCCTGCGAGTGCCGGGCCCCAAGCAGGAGCGGCTGGTGCAGAGCCTGGTGCAGTGCATCTCCTCCGTGCTGGCGGCGACGTGCGTGAGGAAGCGGGAGCTGCTGCAGGAGCTCTTCTCCGAGCTCTGCACCTGCCTCGCTCCCCCTCCCAGCTCCGGCAAACCCGCCCCGCTGTCCGAGGAGCTGAAGCTGGCTGTGATCCAGGCGCTCCACACCCTGATGCATTCGGCTTACGGGGATGTTGTCTTGTCTCTGTACCAACCTTCCACCCTCCCGCTCTTAGGATTTGCCGTGTCTTTGCTTCTGGGCCTTGCAGAGCAAGAAAAAGCGAAGCAGATCAAGATCTCTGCTTTGGAGTGCTTGCAGGTCCTGGTTCTGCAGTGTGACTGCCAGGAGCACCGACCCCTGGATGAAGAGGAGGCTCAGCAATGTGGGGATTTGTTTGCTTCTTTTCTGCCCGGGGTTTCCATTGCGCTGTCTCGGGTTATCACTGGAGACATCAAACAAGGTCACAAAAGCACCGTTTCTGCCATCAGACTCTTGTATCTGATTGTTGGCTTGGTAATGGCCGATGCACAGCTCGCCAGAATCCCAAAGAGTAAAGAAAAGCTGCCAGTGGAACAAAGCAGAATATCAGAGCTAATGGTCCACAGAGGACCCGACTGGAGTAAAAGCACTGCTGAAAAACTCTCTCTCCTCCTGCATAAAGTGGTTGAATCGTCTTCGGTTCACCCTCACTGGAAGGTGAGACTGGAGCTGGTGGAACTGGTCCACCACATACTGAGGAACTGCAGTCAGTCTCTGGTGGGCTCCTTCAGTCACCTCTTGAAGGCCTTGGTTGGGCTGGTTAGTGATGAAAGCAGTGAGGTCCAGAGCAGGTGCAACAAGGTTCTGCAGAGCATCGCCGAGCAGAGGATCGTGGCACAGAGCAGGGCTCTCGCCGACATCCTCTCTGAGAACCTCCACTCTCTGGCCACAGCCCTTCCTCGCCTGATGAACTCCCAGGATGACATGGGCAAGGTTTCCACGCTGAGCTTGTTGCTTGGCTACCTGAAGCTGCTGGGCCCCAGGATTAACATCGTCCTCAACTCCGTGTCCCACCTGCACCGCCTGTCCAAGGCGCTGGTGCAGGTTCTGGAGCTGGATGTGACGGATGTGAAGATAGTGGAGGACCGGTGCGGGGGGCTGCTGGGGTCCTTGCAGCAGGGTGTGCAGAGGAGCAGGTGCCAGAAGAAATACTTCCGCTTCTTCACGGAGGAGAAAGTTTTCCAGCTCCTCCAGCAAGTGTGTCGGGTTCTTGGCTACTATGGGAGCCTCTATTTGCTCGTGGATCATTTCATGGGGCTGTACAACGAGTCTGGCCTGTACCGAAAGCAGGCAGCCATGGTCCTCAATGAGCTGGTCATGGGAGCTGCCGGACTGGGAGTGGATGTCCTGCAGGAGAGGGAAGATCCACCAAATGTGGATGATCTCAGAGGGTCCATAACATCCATTCTGGATGAGTACACGGACCAGGCAAACTGGTATTTGATCACAAGCACTGACACAGAGGAAGGCAGCTCTGAGCACTCTGTGCAGCGCTCAGGACTCGCTGTCCGTCCGGGAGGTCTGTGCAGCAGTGTCCTCCTTCCCTCCCCAGAGCCCCTTGCCACAACCCGCACCATGAACAGCAACATCTGGCAGATCTGCATCCAGCTGGAGGGTGTTGGCTGCTTTGCCACCGTCCTCGGGAAGGAGTTCCGGCTGCTGCTGCTGTCAGCTCTCTACCCCGTGCTGGAAAAGGCTGGTGACAGGACTCTGCTCATCAGTGAAACGGCACTGGGGACACTGGCAGACGTGTGCGAGGCCTGCGGTTATGACTCGGTGCAGAGTTTGATTAATGAGAATTCTGACTATCTGGTGAACGGGATTTCCCTGAATTTGCGCCAGCTGGCACATCAGCCACACGCTTCCCAGGTCCTGGACACAATGCTGAGGCACTCGGATGCCAGCTTGCTGCCACTGGTAGAAGATGTTATCCAAGATGTCCTGTCTGCGCTAGATCAGTCTTATAGTAGCCAGGCTTCCACCTTCCTCAGGGTCCTCCACTCAGTCATGACAGCTCTAGGTACCTGAATGATGTTTACTTTGTATAATTCAGCCTTGCTGTCTGTGAGGGTACTTGCACCTTTGCACTTGCCATGGGAGGTTTCAGGTAGCCAGGGTGCTGCAGTGTGATGGTAACTGTGATTTGCTTGGTGGGGCAGTACTCAGGCAAAAGTCACCAGCAGCTTTCCCTCTGCAGTTTCTGTGTGGCCTGCAGCCTTGCAGGAATGTGGCCTTTAGTGGCTGAGAAAGCATGAATTCACTGCTCCCATAAGTGTTCTGTAGGAGCATGTGTAGTGTATTCCTTTTTGTTTTTAACATTCCCATCAGGGAGGTGATGGGGATGTTGTCAGCAGGTTCCTGGATCTGTAGTGCTGTCCCATGAGACAGAGCCCAGCTCATCTCTCAAGGGATCATGGCACCTTTGTGACTTGCAGGAGGGGATTGTGGTTGTTCAGTGACATGTTGGTTCCTCTTTTGCAGTCCAGTGGTTTGTAATGCCCAGCCCTGAGGAACACCAGCAAAGGCAGACTGACAAGGGGCAAAGTGGAGCTCAGGAGCAGCAGGAGGGGACAACAACAAAGCAAGAAGTGGAACAATTCTTCCTTGACTATGTGAGGCAGAAGCAGATTGCAGAGGGTGATGTTCCTGACACGGGAGAAGAGGAGACAGGTCAGTACTGTGCGTGGCTGGAGAAGAGCATTTTCAGCTTGTAGAGGGACCATGACCTCTGAGGTGTCCTTTTGTCACATGGGGGACCTGGGACCCAGCTGACAATCTCAGGTCTACTTTGAGCTGCTTGGTTCATGTAAAGTGCTGCTGGGTGCTCTTGCTTTGTTCTTTAAGAAGACAGGAGCAAAATGTTTGTAGATCAAGATTTCTCTAGCTCTAAGACACAAGCACACTCTGTTTTTCCTTACCTCCTAACAGGTCATTTGGGTTCAGGACCAGAAGTTTCCTCTTCACAGGATCCTGCTGCATTTTCCTCACACTTGCTTGGGTGTCCCTGTACCATTTTCCCCTGGCTAACGATGCCACTGCTCCTTCCTTGGCAGGCCCTGCAGACATTCATATAGGGGACTTTTTAGTCTTTACTGGGCTGTGCTGCAATCCTGACCTTTAAATACTTCATCTTTAAATACCCAGGCTTTTCATTTTTAATAAAAATCAATGGGAAATAAGTCCATGGTGAGAAGAGACTGCAAATGTCAGACCAATTGCATTGTCCAGTAACGCAAGCGAACCTTCCCTGGCCCCACACTCTTCACTGAACCTGACACTCGCAGAACTCAAGCATAGACTTGACTATATCTAATTACATTAAAAAATGCCAAAGAGCTCACTCAGGAATTTGCAGAGTAGTTGTGGGTGGGTATTTTAGTCTCCCAGAGCTCCCGAGTCGTTCTCACAGCTTCAGTGATGGTTTTGTCTTCCAGAGGAGCTTCCCCCTCTTGATAAGCCAGAGCCCAACACCTCTGACACCGAAGGAGAAGCTCCACTGCCGAGCCATGCTCAGCTGGCCAGGGATGTGATGGAGAGGTGCATCCACTTGCTGTCTGATGGGAGCCTCCGAGTGCGGCTGAAGGTCGGTAATCACCAGCTCTGAGGGGACAGATGGTGCCCATGGAGGGGCTGGTAGCTCGTCAGTATGTGCACCATGCACGTTGGGCTCCCTGCCATCACCAAGTTCATGCTGCCATATGCTGGAGCAGGACAGATCCACCAAGTCTGGCAAGAGGAAGGGAGATAGTTTATTTTAGGAATGGCAGCCAGGCTGAAATGAATCAGGAAAGTAGCTTTCTATTGGGCACCCTCCCTTTATGCTCGTGACAGTTAAGTCTTGTGCCTCAGCCTTTGGTGCAGGAAGCAGAAGCATCTTTCTCCCATCTGGGCCTCCCATCCCCCTTCCTCAGGCTGATGAGGGTTTTTGAAGTTGCTGGGGTGATGATAAGCAGGGCTAAAAGCGTGGCTTTTTTTGTAATTATGGAAATCCTTTGAAGGTGGCCTCCTTTGAAAGTGCAAAGCGAGACAGAAAATGCAGCAGCGAGGTATAACCCAGATTCTCAGCCCAGCAGCCCCAGCTCTGCCAGGCGATCCTGTTGCTACAGCCACAGTGGGGTTCTGAGTGTGCAGTTCATCCTGTGGGATCAGGCCAGGAATCCTGCTCTGCTCCCAGCACAACTCTGTACCGAGCACAAGTTATGTCAGTGCAGTGCTTCCCCCTTCCAAACAGGCCTGTGCTCAGAGCACTGTTCACTTGTCCCAGTTCCTGCTGCGCTAAAACCGCACCCTTTGCTATTCAAACGCTTGTCTCTTCCAGCTTCCCGGTGTGATGCTGGGATTCATCTGAATGCCTGGCACTGCAGCACTCAGAGTCTGTTCCCTCCCCTCCTGCCCAGGTCCTGGATGTGCTGGAGCTCTGTGTAACTGTGCTGCATCCTCATGGAAACCATCTGCTTCCCATGGCTCACCGTGTCTGGCCAGCTCTCGTCACCCGGCTGATTAGTGATGACCCTCTGGCAGTGCTCAGAGCCTTCAAGGTATGGCAGTGACTGCCAGCAGCCTTCAAGCTGGGGCTTGGAAGGGAAGTGGATCAGGCAGTGCTGCAGCCTGGGAGAGGAGCACCAAGCTTGTGCAGTGATATTTAAATGTGGTTTGGAGCACGGGGGTCACTTTCTTGCAGTGGGTAGGCTTGTACCACTCCCACTGCAGCTTGTCCACAGGTAGACCCTTCACACTGTTCTTAGGGGAAGCAGCAGTGTTGGTGGTTATTGCAGGGACAAGGAAAATAGAAGAGCCTGAGCAGCTGTCGAAGGCACCATACAGTGCAGCTTGTGCAGCTCCTTGCTGGAGCCACAGTTTCAGCACCCCCTTTGGAAGCCTCTGACTGAAGATGAAGGAATATTTCATGATTGAGGCATTGGCAGGAGAGGGGGAAGTTAAACAAAGATTTGGCCTTATAATGACACCATTAAAGAGCTCCTGACCTTGTCAGCTGGCTGCATTCTCCTTCTGACTCACAGGCTGGCCAGTAAAGCATGCTTCCAGAGGTTGCCAGCCTCAGGGTTTCACAGGGATTCATCTGCTGGGCAGAATGAGATTCACTTTAGAATGCTTCTAAATTTCTCTCTAAATTCCTTCTAAATCCCCTCTGTTAACAAAGAGAGCTTTGATTCCCCAAATTCAAGAAGCCACATGTTAAGAGTTTCAAAGTAGCCATACCTGTCATGTGCCCTCAAAGAAGGGAGAGATTGCTATACAAAAACTAATTAACTCTTGGAATGTTCAAGTGATCATTACAATTAGCACCCAGCTTGGGTTTTGTTGTATGAATTCCCCTTGGAGTGTCTTCCTGACTAAATTCCAAGACAAGAAGTGCAAGGCAAACACAACAAAACCAGCATATCAGTCTTGCACGCCAAGACCATAAGCTCAGTAAAGTTCCAAGAGAAATCAGCATTCTGTCCCCATGGATCCCCTTTTGTTTTTACATGTATTTAGGGCCATTCCCTACCCAGTTTGGGTTTGATCCTGTGCACACACCAGTAGTTCTGGATGCCCTCTGCTGTGACCAGTTGACTTTTCTGCTCCCTGGGGTGCTTGGAAAGATGGGCTGTCTACACCACAAAGGGGATTTAATGATATGGTGATATTTAATGGTATTTTCCATCAGAGGCTTCTCCAGTAATTTTGAGTAAGACTGCACAGCTGCTCTTGCCTTTACTGTGCTAATGAGAGAAGGGCAGCCCAGGAGGTCAGACAGGTGAACACTGCAGAGCAGAGCAGGATGCAGCTCACTCAGCCTCTCAAACATTCACCTTCTCATTATGGGGAAACTGGGGCAGGTGTGGTCACATTGCTCTTACCTGCAAAAAAAATCTCCAAGGAGAATGAATGCCTTGTCCCTGAGCTGGTGTGGGATCTCTGAGCTCCCCCCAGGCCCCTGTGTGCACTGCAGCCCTGTAACTGATATCTTCCTTAGGTGCTGTGTACCCTTGCTCGAACATGTGGAGACTTCTTGAGGCAGAGATTCTCCAAAGATGTCCTGCCCAAGCTGACCAGTTCCCTCCTCAGCCAGGCCCCAGCGAGTGCCAGAGCTGGGCCTGTGTACAGCCACACACTGGCCTTCAAGCTGCAGCTGGCTGTGCTGCAGGGACTGGGCTCTCTCTGTGAGAGGCTGGACATGGGTGAGTACCAGGGGGAAGTACAGGTTGTATAGATCTCTGCCAGACTTGCCTCTTCTTTCATCTCAGCTTGCTGCTTCTCCTGTTGCCCCAAGGGATTGATTTATGAATCTGTTCCAGCCTCCCATTCAATTCCTGCTGGGCCTGAATGTGTCCTCTTTGGGAGCTCTATAAAGAAGGGCTGGACACTCCTTGCTCCCCAAGAGACATGGGAAAGAAGATTCCTAGTACATGTAAAATTGATCTGCTCATCTCACCTGTGCATGAGAAGGGGGTAAAAAGTGGAGTTCCTGGGTTGCTGCATGCCTGTTGAGCCATGCTTTGTTCTTACCTGACAAACTAGAGCCCAGATAAGACTTTGACTAGCTTGACTGGCTCCATTTTGAGGCATCTCTTTGAGTGACCCTCTAAATCCGGAACATCCCACTCTTCTACTGAATTAAACTGTCAGAAATTCTTCTGAGTTAAATTTCTGGAGCTGACTTTGATGAGGGAGAAGGTTTGCTGGCGAGTTGCTCTTTTCCTCTCAGTGCCCTTGATTGCTTTCCTGGCTTTGCAGCAAGATGCTTAAGAGGCAAGGTCAGAAGAGCTCCGGGGTCAGACAGCTCAAAGGCTCAGAAGGCTCTTGCTGCCAATTTGGAGCAGATTCCATTAGGCAGCAGCCACTGAGGAGGTCACCTCCTACCCTTCTTTCCTGTTCCATTTCTGCAGGCGAGAGTGACCTGAATAAAGTGGCAGATGCCTGCCTGATTTACCTCAGTGCCAAGCAACCCGTGAAACTTCAAGAAGCTGCCCAGAGGTAATGTCTCTTAAATTCAGGTGTGTTGGGTGTACAGCTAATGGGAGACAGAAGGAGCATGGGGATGACATTCCTTTTGCCCCTTTCCCATTCTTCTCTCTGGCATATTTGAGTCCTGTTCAATAGGGTCTCTTATGGAAGCTTTCAGTGGTGAAGTATCATTTACTCTCCAAAATGAGCTAGAGAGGTCAGCTGTCAGCTTGAACAGAAGCTACAGCTGATTTTCAGGTGACCTTTCAGTGCATTTGGGGACAGGGGAAGATTTGCTACTTGCTTTTTCCTAACCACCTCGTATGCCTAAATGCTTGGGGCTCTTGGCCCACTGGCAGCATCAAACTGCAGAGGAAAGACAGTTATGGAAGAGGATGTGCCAGGCATTTCTCTTGTATTTTATCACTTAATACCTTCTGCAGTCTGGGGAATTTACTTCTGTTTTCTTTCCCTTTTCCCTGGGCTCCTGTGATCACACAACCCAGACTCTGCCAGGTGGACCAGAGTTTGTTTGGGAAGCTGTCAGTCTTGGCACCAGTGTTACTCTGAGAAGACTGGGAGAGTCTAAAAGAGCACAAACAGTTTAGGTGAACACACACCATCTCTATGAAGTGTTGACAGACATACTTTGCTGCTTGGTGCAGAAAATCCTGCTCAGCATGTTGCTGCTGTCAGGATAAGAAATCACTGTTGTCATATGTTGTCACCTGGAACCAAGGCTGGACATTTCAGGAGACAAAAAGAGTCCAGTTGCAGAACACAGAACATAAATCAGAAAGTTGTGCCCCTCTGCTGAAGGACAGAGAATGGAAAGCCAGCCCCCCTCTTCCTGTGTGGCCAGCTCTGCCCTCCCTTGAGGGGAGGGAAAGCCAGCAAGTTCCACAAGCTCTGCAGATTTCGGATTTCCAGGGCAGGCTGCTGGAAAGGGAAGCAAAGGGAAGTGCAGCCCATCCATTCCCTTTCACAAAGCACAGGCTCCTGGGGGGTGCAGGGTGTGAGGGGCTTTGTGTGAGTGGGCAGCAGTTCAGAGCAAGTGCTTTCCAGAGCTGGAGCATTCCTTTGTTTGTATCCCTGCATGGGTGGGAGCAGGTTTATTTTTACCTTGGAGGCTTTCATGGCAGCACAGCAGGGTCCAACAGCATTTGTTCTGCAGAGGGGCTCCGTGCTGTGGGCGTGCATTCCCTTAATGCAATAAAGCATCGTCTGTGCAAGCAGTGCTGGATGGAAAGCAGAACACCAGGATTCATCTAGATATTGGGGATCTGAAGCTTTTAAATCATTAACCAAGCAGCTTGAGAAGCTGTGCAATTTCCCCCCCCCTCAGCAGGGGTGGAGGGAATACAAAATGAGCCCTTTTAGAAGCTGCATGGTGAAGTGAGCTCACTTGTTTGAGGAAAAGGGCAGCAAAGTTCAGGGCAACAAACATTTTTCTCCTGTATGTTATTTTTGTTCTATTTTAAGGGAAAAATGCCATATGCTTTGCTCCTCCCCCATGCCTTTGATGCACCATACATCACATATGTCACTGAACCGAGCTGCTCACAGAAGTCCTTGCTCTCTCCTGTTTTAAATCCATTGAGCAGACACATAGATGCACTGAGGCATGCATCATGTCTGGCCTGACACTAACCATGCACATGGCAGCACCTGGGGGTTTCTTCTGGGTTTTATTTTTCTAGTTTAGTCCTGTGTGATCCTTGGTCTTGGAGCCTGGAGGAATCAGAGTTAATTGTATCACACTCACTTTTAACAATAGTACCCTGATATGAGGTTTCAGCTTGGAAAAGTCAGAATTAGTTTGCACCATAACAATCAGCTCCAGCACCTGGATAATCACTTCTCAGCCACACTTCAGTTCCATTCTCCAGCTGCTGAACCAAACCATTCCTCAAGTTCTGGCCCTTCTCCTTCCTTTGCATGTGCCTGAAAGTAATCCTGCAAACTGACACAGGTTGTCACACATAAGGCCCTTTCCATCTAGGCAAGGGCAGTGCTATCAGACTGATACATGAGAAATTCTGCATTTTAAATGCTTCTAAAAACAGATAGACCAGAACTAATCTTAGCCCCAGCCCGAGTGCCAGCATACGTCACATAACTCAGCTTTATCACTGCAGAAATCATATGAGGTAAAAGGATGTTTGGAACCAGCTTGCCATAGTGATTTATGCTAACTGGCCTTTGCTCAGCTCTTTGGATTCTTATTCAGCTGATGGGTTGTGACCTGTCAAGAACAAGGTCGGGATTTCAAAGTCAGTTGTAGCTCCAAACTCCCTGCACTCAGTGAGGATCCTATAAGCATGCAGTGGGCTCAGCAGAAGTTTTTGGCCAAGGTCCTGGAGCCACAATTTAAAAAGGGGGGAAAAAAAAAAAGGAGTTTGTCATCCATGGATGTTATCATTCCCCAAGGAACCTGTTTAATCCCATTTATGGGACCCTGTAGCTTTCTTAGATGAAGCAGTGGGAGTAGGTGATTTTTGTAACGGCAGCTTCATGCAATACCCAACAGGCAAAAATAGAAGCTGGGAAAAAAGAACTCCAGTATGTCTGAGGAAAAGAAAATGGGACAATAACAATAGACTGAAGATAACTGTTGGGAGTATTGCAGGAGAGTATTATCCAAAGCTTTTTTAAAGAAATCCCAAACAACAAATAAAAAAAACAAATGCGAAACCACCAAAGAAACCAACCTACTGAAGAAGAGCTTGGGAACTCCAGGGAGCAGTACATAAGTCTTTGCCTTCATTGAAGATGAGCCAGGGCAAGGATGAGTGAAGTGCCCAGAAACACTTGAGCAGCAAAAATGGTTTGTGGGGCCTCAGCACTAGAAACAAGGCTGGAGGAGATGGTGGAAACAAAGTCACAATATGTAAGCCTAAGCTTCTCTTCAATTCATGAAGTTGCATCATCCCTGACAAGCTTTTTGCTCCAAAAAATAAAACCTTGAAGGAAAAGAGATTAAGAAATTGCCATTGGCTTCTGTCAAGACTGACAGGTAGTCTTCAATTTTTTCAGTTTCAACTGTTTTGAAATTTACACTTAATTCCTACTAAATGTTTACAGCCTATGAAGTTTATGTTTGACCTTTCAGTCAACAGTCTGGATAGGAATGTGGGTTTTATCCCCCCCCCCCAAGATGCAGAAATAATTTTCACTGTGGTGAGCTGTATCCAATTAAACATTTAGCAGTGATGAAAAGCCAGGAAGCCTTGTCCTCCTGCCAGCCTCATCACCGTGCTGTGGCTTTGCTTAGAGGCTAGGGAAGAGACACAGCAACAGAACAGCCAAACTGCCCTGTGCTGTTAAAATAAGCTTTGTACACCTGGGACAAATACAAGCTATTTTGGGACCTTTTGAGTTACCGAAGTTGCTTATGCAGCTTACCTCTTTTGGTTTGGTTGTGTGCTTTGTTGGATACTCATTGTCAGATCTCATTCCCAGGCTGGGCTGAAACACAGCAGAACAGCCACCTGCACAAGACAAAATTCAATAAAGTGATATTTAAGTAAAAAAAAAAAAGGGCAACAACAGAAAACAAACTTGGATTAACCCCAGGATTCTTTGCTATGGAAACAGGTTGCTTGGAAACTACCCCAGAGTCAGTTCAAAAATGTGTAAGTCAAGTTGTTCTTTAAGCTGCAGAGCACTCCGAGCTATCAGGGATAATCACAGCCTCGAGCTATTATGGGCACCAGAGGCAGCAGTTCTCCAAGGACTGGATAATCTCTGAGGGTCGCTCTCCCCCCAGAGCAGCTGATTGGGAAGAGGTTGGAGAGCAGAGTGTCTGTGCTGTGAGTATAAGAGCTACAGCTGTGCATGTGCTGGGGAGCAGCAGCCAGCTGAACAGTATTCCCCATTCCCATATTACTTCACAGAGTTCATCCCAGTGCTGTCCCAGCCACAAGGAGCAGGGATTACCTTTCTGCAGTTGCCCACCAGCAGAAGCCCATCATAAACTGGGAGAACTTGTGGGACCTGGTGCTTGCTGGCAGACAGAGCTGTGTGCTCACACTATCACAGCCAAGCAAGCACCAGAAGTGCACTAGCAGGGGAGAGCTGGAGGGGAGGATATCAGCAGTGTGAGCTCCAGACCCTGCCCCTCTGAGCCAGCCTGCACCTTGCTTGGTCTGGCACTGAGTAGGGGCAGTCCTTCCCTTCCAGACAGCAGAGCTGCAGGAACAAAGCTAAGGAATCAAGGAGTGCCGTGAGCTCACCTGCATCTGGCCACCCCATCCCACAGAAAAAAGTAATTTTGTCGAGGCAGCTGTTGCCAAGCCCAGCTATCACTGCAGAGCACATTCCTGCTGGTTCCTCTGGAGGAGACAGATAGGCACCGCCAGCCCCTGTGGGAGGGGGCACTGCCAACAGCTTCAGTTGTGACATCCCTCCTGCTGCTCAGAGACTGAGGGACAGGCGAGGTGTAAATGGCAGAAGCAAAAGCAACAGCTTTGGCTACTTGTGGAGTAATGAGTCACAACCTCAAGGCGATTATGAAAAGGAGAGGGAGCTTTCTTGTGCCTTCATCTCATTTCTGTGCTCTTTCAAGTTACCCATGGCTCTGCACTCCCTTTGAGAGGAGAGCTTCTCAAAGGCGTTTCTCCCTGCTTTACATAGGAAGCAAGCTCACTTTAGGGAGAAGTCCTGTGGTTCTTGGGGAAACAAAGACAAAACTGCAATTTCTCTTCAGCTTACCGAGCTGCTCTTCTCCTCACTGTGCAATGATTTCGCTGAAAACTAGAGAACTAAAGATGAGTGAGTGGGTTTTACTGGGATCTTGGAAAGCTATCCTGTAGGTTTGAGTGCTGAGTACCCTTGGTGCTCACAGAGCCCTCAGCACCGTGCAGGTAGAGCCCTTGCAGTGCTGTCAGGGCAGCCTGCAAATTCCAGTCTAATTTTGTCGATGGCACAGCCAGAGAATTTAATACCAGTTAAGCCCAGTCCACCTTCTTTGCTTAAACCCTGACACAGACCTAGCTAAGCTCAAAGGTTACAGCAGGGAGAACTGGAAGGAGGGAGTGAGCAAGTGTAGGTCACACAAATCATCCCTTTGCTCTTTAGCTCCTCGAGCTTCCTGCTCTCCCTCTGCAGCTGTGTCCCAGCAGCTCAGCTGGGGCCCAGTGTGAAGGGCAAGCTGGAAAGGCAAATCCCATCTTAACCGGAGTATTGAAATGCAAAGTGAAAACCATCAACTCAGCAGTAAAGCCGTGGAGGAAGTTGTAGTTACTCTTTTCCTTCGTTCTATTGTTGACGAAGGTTGTGTTATGCTTTGTTTTGTGAAAGGTGCTGTGCAGAAGGCAGAAAATTTGGAGGCAGCTAATAAGGACTTGGGATGGGGGGAGGTCTCACGTGAGCATAAAGCCCTCAAATACAGCATTGAGCTTCCCTTGGGACCTTCTCTTGGTCAGCTCTCCCCAAACCCCTTTGGTTTCCCTCCTCTGGAAAGAGACATAAGCTCACATGAGTTGACTCACTCACTCCCCAAAAATCAGAGCAGGTGGTGAACAATGCAGGCAGCTTCTTCTAAGATCTCTGCAAGAGCTATTGTTGCAAAGATCTCAGACATGAGCAGCACATACAGAGCCCTGCTGTCACCTCCTCAGCATGTGGGACAGGCTGGTTTAGAGAGGACTGTGCCAGCAGCAGCCCACGATGCCAGGATCAAGCCTGGGTCAGTTCTGCAGCAGCTGCTTGCTTGATGTCCATAACTGACTGTGTAGCACAGTAAATATTTTTCTCCCATGTGCCTGTAGCTGTGAGACATGGAACTGCTTTCTCAGGCACAGGAGCCACTGCACTGCTCTCTGTAACGAGCCACTGAGTCTGTTCAGCTGCCAGAGGGCACTGACATTATCAAGGCTTTCCTCAGCACTTAATGACCCTGTTGAGTGCCAACCAAAAGGCCTTCTCCTTACCCTTCTTTCCTTTCTTCCTTCTGTTTTCCAAAGCGTTTTCCTCCACTTGATGCACGTGGATCCTGACAACACCTGGCTGCTGCTGACCGAGGTGTGCTGCCCCGAGCTGTACGAGCCCCCCCATCCAAGCCTGCGGCCGGTGAATCTCCGCGGGATGGGGCGGCCACGGAACGAGCTCACCGACAACGTGCTGCTCCTGCTGCAGAGGCTGCAGCAGCAGGAGAGCACAGGGCCAGGAACCAGCACACAGGAGGCATCTCCTCCCTGACAGACCTACACGGCAGCTGGGAGGGGAAAGAGGAACCACCAGGGTAGAGCTTACCTGGGAAAACGCTGCCATTGAGGCCCCAAATCATTCAGGAGCAAAGGGAGGGCTGCCCAGTCCTGGGGCACTGGCTGAGACACCTCACAGCAGAAGGTTTATTTTTTGAAGCAGTGCTTGGGGATGAGGTGGGTACATGACTCTGATTCCTCCTGACTTGTACCTCTCCAGCACCACAGGCAGAGAAAACAGCACATCTATTTCAAAATTTTCAGTAGGAAGAGCAGGTCATCTTCCAGAAATTACTTCCCAACCCTTGATCCATGGGGGTTGCCCCTTCAGCACCCCTCACCCCCCTCTGACCGTCTCACAGCTGTGATGATCCCTCCCATTCTCAGCTGGACAGCAGCTGCCAGCTCAAAGCAAAAGCTTTTTGTCGCCTTAAGCCTTCCCAAGAAGAGAGTCTTGTTTGGAGTGCACTAAAAACCTGTTCTTTTTAAAACTGGTTAATCTCAGAAAAACTTCACAAGTGCATTTCCAATAAATTCCTCACCAGTGTTACTGGCAAGAGCAGCATGTCCTCTCAGAAGCATCGGGGCTGCTCCTCACAGCTGCAGTTTTCTGAGGCTGGCTGGAGCAGCTGAATGTGCCCTGCTCCCCATCTCACTATCTGTGAGGTTCTGTAGAGAATCAGCCAGCCCTGGTTTACACCTGGGAGTGATTTTTGATTTCTTCAGTGCCCAGGTCACCTCTCAGGCCATTTCTAACACCCCACTCCAAGGAGAATTAGATGAAATACCTACCTGTGCTCTGGTAACAGCCTCTGTCATCATTGGTCAGACAATGCTGGCAGTGACTTGGGGGCGTGAGCACCCAGGTACCATGGCAGTGCCATAGTTTGCCCAAGCAGGTCCAGTGTGGTGCAGTGAGCAGAGGAGAACTCCTCTGGGGTTGGCTCACTGCCCCTGCCAAGAGGCCTCCCCTCCAGATCACAGTTCAGCCTCTGCTCACCCAGGAGCAGCTTTGGCATTCAGATCCTGCATCCATAGGCTCTGTCCCCAGAGACTGTCCACAGGCACTGCTTTGCTTGGCTGCTCACAAACCACACCAGCTCCTGGATCCCTCAGTTTCACCCGAGTGGCTCCTGGCAGGGGACTGCCTCCTGACAGCCTATGGGAAGCAAAGGGATAGATCTTAACTGTAAATGTGGGAGCAAGCTCAGAAACACAAAAAACAAAGCAATAAATGGATTGTTACATGGAGCAGGCTCTGTACATCACTGTTGGGTGAGCGTCCAAAACGTGTCTCTTCTGGAGGGCTCAAGGGCACTGCTGCTGCCACCCACATCTCTCAGATGAGGTTACCTCCTCTTGACTCCCTGGTTTTATTCAGACTTTACTATCAGTTGCTTCTCCAGGGAAAACACAAGTCAGTGGTTTTTTAGACAGTAGGACAGGGCTGCAGGTCAGCTTTATCCTTTTTTAATATCTGTTCAATGCTTAACGCTGGTTGGGTTTTGTACAAAGGAGCCTTCAGAGCTGGTCTGACAGGGCAGGCAGGGAAGTGAAATACTGCCTTTGGTCTCCAAGCGCCCTTGGGGCTGGTGCAGTTTTCTGGGTTGTTGTAGCACTTGATAAAACTCATCCATCAGGTGCAGATGCTGCATCCAGCCTGGCTCTGCTCGCCTCTGCAATGGTGGGGGCTCCAAGAACCCAGCCTGCCCACACCAAGGCTCCCCATCCCACAGGACAGGTACAGGATCTAAGGGCAGCACTGCCCCAAACCCTGCCCAGTGCCCAGGAACCAGTCATGTCCCCCAGCTGGGGCTCTGGCACAGCTGACTGCACCGAGACTTCCAAACAGCCCCAGCTCCTGTGGCTCCCGGTGCTTTCCCCGAGATTCTCCCCGTGGATTCAGCAGGTGGGTGTGGGTGGTGGAAGAGGCAGGCCTGCCTGTCACGGCTCCTCTCAGCTTCGTTATCGCTCCTGCTTTATTGGAAGCAGAGTAAATTGCTTTTGTCTGAAGCAGGATAATGGCCTGAAGAGAGACTGTGTGTAAATGGCATTTTCATGAGGCTGGTTCCTCCCCAGCAGTGACTTGCATATTTAGCTCAGCCCCTTTGTAAGCCTAAGGGCTTCAGTGCTGACACACTGGGAGCAAGGCAGCTGAGCAGCCCCCAATCCACTGGGATCTGGACCCATCTGTGGGGGCAACCCCCTGGCTCACCCCACCCCAGCAACTCTCCCTGAGAAGAGGGTGTCAAGAAACCCACGTCCAGCTACCTCCTCCATGCACAAACACGGATGGGACCGTGGGGGACTCCCACACCCAGGGGCACAGCCCCACACACAACTCCCAGCACAAGGTGCTGCTGGGTCCCACACATGGATCCAGCAGGGTCCTCTCCTCTAACTCCCACTCCCAAGATTTTATATAAATGTGGCAAAATTCATCTCTTCTAATAAAACCTGTTATTGTTAAAGCTCGCCTCCAGGTTTTACAAATCACTACACTGCACAGCAATTTGTTTACTCCCCATTTGAGGTGATTTGCAGCCTACTGCCCTCCCCAACATTTTTCTGGGCTTTTCCTCTGCCTATGGACTCCTTCCCCCAGCAATCCCACTCCCTGACTGAGAGAATCCAAACACAGCCCCAATCAGCTCACCCAGGGATCCCTATGGCACAGCCACCATTATTGCTTGTGGCAAAGTGGAATTTGTCACCAGCAGCCTCTTGCATTGCAACTTCTGAATGCCTTTTTTCTGTGCCCTTTTGCTCCCCAAGGCCACGACTGTCCAGGTAGCAATGGCTCCACAGGCACCAGCCACTTGTACCCTTTCCTGCCCCTAGCATGGTCTGACACTGACCAGCAGTTCTTACTCATTCACATCAGCACAGCAAGGGGCGGGTAACAAGCTGCAAGGGAGCTGGGGGACTTCAGGCAGCTGAGGCCAGGTTGTGCACTGCCAGTGCTGGGAGCTGCTCACCCACCAGAAGGATAAGAAACAGGTCTCACGGGCAGAATCCTGCTGTGGGGAACCTCCAGCTGTTAGGCTAGAAACCTGCTCTGAGCACCCAGCAGCACAGAAAGCCACTGGATCCTGGCAGCCCGCCCAGCCACCCCATAGCCATAGCTTGAAACAACCCCAGCTCACCAAGGACCTGGCTATATCCTACACACACCACACACACCACACACACCCCTCCCAGATCAGCAGCAGCAGCTTTCTCTAAGGCTGGGTAGGAGCTTTCCATCTGCAGCTTTTAAATTCTCTAAGCCCTCAGCTGCAGGTGGTGATGTTGATGCTCACCCCCATCATCATCCCCATCCCATCTCCACTGGCCCCAACTGTGCCCCATTTTAGCCAAGGCAGTACCAAAGCTGTGTCTCCTTGCTGTACCAGGGGCAGAGAGCACAGACCCACAGAGGCTTTGTTTAAAGAGCTTTATTAGCTGCAGCAGGTCTGGTGGTGGCAGGCTGGGTGGCATGGGCAGGGGGTGGCAGGGGAACAGTGCTGGGAGGCTCAGGACCCCCCTGTCCCTCCCCACAGCTCCATCCCCAGTGGCAGTGGACACCCAAGGGGGCACCAGGGACAGGCTCTGCCATTTGCACTGCAACACAAGAGCCCGTGAGCCAGACCCTGGCCAGGGCAGTGTGGTGCTGTGGTGTGGGAGGGATGCTGAACTGGGAGTGGGGGGGAACAGCTACGCCGGCACGGGCAGTGGGATGGGGCTGGCAGATGAGCCCCTTGCCTCCATCAAATGCAAAGGGCAGGAGGAGTGATGGGTGCAAGAGGCCAGCTCTGACGGCACAGCTCCCTGGGCACACATAGGGCACAGGCAGCTGCCTGGCTGAGCGATGCCAGAATGTGCCAGGAGCGTGCCAGGAGCGTGCCATGCCGTCCTTCCTCTGCTGAGCTCAGGCCTTGACGTGCTGGGGGAGCTTTGGGGCAGGCAGGGGCAGGGCAGGGTGATACACACAGGCTGTAGGATGGAGGCTGGAACTTAGATATGCACTATGGGGCTGGAACCGAGCAACTAAACGGGGGCAACCTACAGGAAAAGGCGGCTGGTTCTGCAAAGCACAAGGGAGGGCAGGGAGGGTCCCGTGGGCAGAGGGGTTTCCACTGGGTAGAGAGCTTGGGTACAGCACAGCCCACCGCACTGTGGTGGCAGCAGGCAGCGGGTGCCGGCCCACAGAAGGTCGTGGGGATGAGGACCACCACATGTGGGCACACACCCTGAGCACAGTCCCAGCAATGCACCCCTGGCACGGACACGGTCCTGCCCCTGCACCGAACCCTGGCACTGCTGCGCCACAGGACCAGGGGGAAGAAACCTGCAGCGCCCTGTGGGAGAGGGAGGTGGTGGGGGATGGTGAACAAGACAGAGTGATGGGGCCAGTCTCTGGCAGGGGGTGCAGGACCCTCGATGGCTCCGCTGAGTCCAGGGCGGAGGGGGGCTCCGGCATCCCCCCACACCGCCCGCCTACAGCACACAGGAGGTGTCTGCCGAGCGCTTCTTCAGCTCCTTCCCAGCTTTGTGGTGATGGTGGTGGTGGTGCCCATGGGCTGAGCCTGGCACAGCGAGGTCTGCCAGCGGGGCTCCCCGCAGCTCGGTGTCCTGGGGGTGCCCCGGGCCCCCCGCTGCCTCCACCCGCAGGTACGCCTTCACCTTGTGGTGCCGTGCCTTGCCATCGCTGGAGTCGATCACCCGGCACTCGTATGTCCCCTCATCCTCCAGCTTCACCCGCGACAGCCGCAGCTTGTGGGAGATGTTGCTGCCGACCACCTTCACCACCTGTGCATTGGGGCAGATGGGGGTCAGGTGGTCCTGAGGGCTCCCACTGCCCCCCCAGACACCCAGGTCAGTGCCACTTCAGATCCTGTGCCACTATGCCACACCCCAGGCACATGCTGGGGAGGACACGGTGAAGATGGGTGAAGCCAGGCAGCTGGCACAGGGGGGACCCAGACCCAGCCCAGGCCCATGGGATGATAGAAGCCCTGGCTCGCACCCGGCCGCGCAGGGCTCGGAGATCGATGCAGAACCACGCTGGCTAATTAGCTTTTCTACCAAATTGATTCGCTCTCAGTATTTATCACCCAATGAAATTTAAGACTTACTCACTAGCCAGAGCCGCGGCTGCTCTGGGCTGGGTCAATAAATCAGATTTATAACCCGCCCCGAGGCCCCTGGCTCCGTTCCCTATAATCACACTAGATGGCAAAGGCCATTTTTCTACTTGCCGCTGCATTTGTTAGCTGAGGATTTTATGGTGTTTGGAAACGGGGCCGGATAGAGGCAAAATCCATGCCAAATGATGGAAGAGGCAGCACAGGGACCAGGACCCCTCAGTGCCCCCTCAGCCTCGCACCATGGGGGCAGCCAGCAGTGGTGCATGCAGGCACATACAAGCACACGTGAGCACACACAGGGCATTGTGTTCAGCTGCCCTGCACACCATGGGGTGCTGAGAGGCAGCTGGTACCACAGGTCATGGCTGGGGCCACCCCTAAGGGCATCTCAGGGCTGCTCAGAGCCCACGTGCAGCCATGAGTCCCAATCCTGCACCACTGGGATTGGGAGTCTGGGAGGGACAGGACAAGGCACAGGCTGGAGCTGCCAGGCCTTGGTGCAAGCGTGCCCAGATGCCGAGTCTGTCATGGGAAAGGAGCTTCACAAAAAACTCTTTCTCGGAAGGGCCAGAAGTCACTGAAATTAATGGCTGGGAAATTTAGAACTAATAAAATAAAACCCCAATTTGCTGGTGTCGCCAGTGGCCTCGGAGCTGCTGCCCAACAGGTCACCGAGCCTCAGGAGGGAGGATTTTATGGCCAGCCATAAGTCTTGTGGCTCCACCAGCACAGACAGGGCAGCAACAACCCTCACTGACCATGGGAACAGGGCAGAGCCCCTGGCGCAGCCAGGATGGGCAGACACAGGGTGCCCAGCTCCAGTTCAATCCTGCACCATGCAGAGAGAAAAATAAACCCAGACTCATAATGTTTCCCTTCTCCTCATTCCCACAAAGTGCAGTGGCTCCAGGCAAAACTGGAGCCTCCAGCACCAGGTGTGTTTGGTGGATAACAAATGGCCAAAGGCTGCCGGGCACAGTGGCTCCTATGAGGGATTTACATCACCCCTCACTGTTTGATGCTGCTGTTTGTTCCCAGTCACCTGCTGCCATGGCTGTACCACAAGTTCCATCAGAACCACACGTGTTCATTTACCTCCTCCATTCCGTAAACACTTAATGATCAAGGACATTTGAAATAACAACAAACAAAGGAGGTTTGAAGCTCCAGCCTCTCCCTGCAGGCTGGATCTGGAGGAGGCAGCAGAGGCATCGCACCTCAAACAGCTCAAAATAAATCCTAGTTACACTCACACATGCATCGATTCCATGCCGGTGTGCTATTAACTGGCTGGTTATGTTGAAACATGCAATGAGTGAACTGAGAGGGAACATTGGCTGCAGGATTGGTTCCATGAACCCACCTCAGCCCCTCCTGCCCTGGGAGCAGAGCTGAGGTGGGATGTGAGTGAGGAGCAGCAGCCCCTCAAGCCCTGCAGACAGGGTCTGGCAAAGCCTGGCATAGCCCAGGCTCTGGCTGCCCCAGAAGCAGCCCTGGAACTTTGCAGTGTGTGGGACAGTGGAGCCATAGCACTCTAGTGAGGGAGAGATCTTGTATAAACTTGCTGAGGTTTGGATATAGATCGTGGGTGTGAATGAATCAAAAGGGATGTGGTCCCTGTTGGGGGATTCATTATCAGAAAGAGAATCACGTGCTGATTCCTGCAGATGGGCACTGAGAGGTGATGCCCTCCACTGGGAAGGGTTCTGGCTTTTTACTCCTTGTAAAAGATTCATGGTCATTTCCTGGGGATGAGGGACTGATTCTGGGCACCTGGCCAGCCTCATCCTGCCTTGTTCACTCTGTGAGGGAAAAATGGAAGAGAGGTTGGCAGGCCAGGGGTGACTCAATAACACTGCTCTGTGTTTGTGGCACCCCCAAACATAAAGCTCCCCAAGGCAGGGAGAGTAAAGGAGGGCACATGCTGGGCAGAGGGAGACCAATAGTGTTTTATTTAACTGATTAATGTCTCTTCATTCTGCCCACATGAGCCTAAATGGCTTTGGGATGCTAATCCACTGAGTCAATTGGATTATTTTATCCCTGGCATTAACATGTCAGTCAGATGCTGGACAGGGCTCGGGGTCTAGGCTGTGCCCCTCAGTGCCAGGGAGAGCAGGGCAGTCATCCCTCATCCTGGTCACGCCCAGCACCAAGCCAGGACAGACCCAGCACAGCAGCATCGGTGAGACCAGCAAAACACCCAGTGATCCCTCAAGTACAGCCCCCACAAGAACCATCACCCAAACTCACGCTGATTTTGGTTGCGTCCTTCCCGGGCTCCTCTGGCGGTGATGATTTCAGCTATGGGAACAGCAGGGTGGGGGGAGACCAGAGAAGGAGGAGAAATGGTCAGCTCAGCTGGGAGTAAGCAGAAGCCACTCCCAGGATGGCTGCCCCAAGCAAGGAGGAAGAGGAAGAAGAGAGAAGGGGCTGCTCAGCCCCAGCAAACCCGGGCACCGCACCCGGGGCAGATGGAGCCACACTGGGCACCCGACACTGGGCACATTTGGCCCCCAGCAGTGCTCCCCCCCCCGCCCCCGGCAGTGCTGCCCCGAGGCTTCTCAATTTATGGCAACACCAGAAGCAGCTTTGCCACAGAGACAACAATAAAAGCTCATTAAAATCCCCAAAGCTGCTTCCCATTCTTCGGCCCTTATCTCTGTATGAACAGAAAGAGAAATAAAGAGACGGCTGTTTGCCGGACCAATAGACAGGGAAACAGGGAAAAAGGGAGGGATGGAGGGTGCAGGACCAGGAGGGACGAGCTGGTGATGAGATAGGCGAAGGCACAAGCATAAAAATAAAGACTCTACCTGGGGATTGGTCATGAGGACGGGCCAGAGGGACCCTAGGCTGGAAAGGGCAGCCAGGACAGCCCAGCCCTGCTGGCCGCAGAGCATTCCCAGTGGAATGCGCCGCGAGGGATCCTGCAGCAAGGGGCCCTCAAGCTTCTCTCTCTCCACGCAGAGAGGGGTGAGACCCTGATCTGTGCATCCGCTCAGCACTGAGGACGCTGCTGTGGGATGGCATCTCCCACCAAAATGCAACAGTAGCTGCAAGCAAAGCCCCTTCCCGTGGGTGAAGCAGCAGGGAAGGGCTGCTGCGGAGGGGGAGGACGAGGGACATTACCTGGCTGGAAGCCCACGTCTGTTTGTCTGTCCAGTCCTTGTGGTTGCGGACGTACCACCACTGGATCTCAAGGGAGTAGGAAGGGGAGCCGCTGCCGCGGAAGGAACACGCCATCTCCACATCCTCGCCCGCCTGCGCCGTCATGTCGTGGGGGATCTCGGTGAAGAGGGCTGCGGGAGACAGAGCGAGGGCTGTGGGTGCCTGCGGGGACACATCACCATCCCGGCAAAGGAAAATGCCTCCGGCCGCGCGAGTGGGGTCACCAAGAGTGCGTGGATCTCCCTCCGGCCAGAGAGACCTGGTCCCCTCAGCACAGCGAACAGGTCCCTGTCACTCCCAGTTTCCCACTGCCCACACCAGTGCCCCATCCCCGCCTCCGGCAGCACCACCTGGTCCTCCCCTGCCCCTGGCACTTTGCAAAGGGCTGTGGGAAGCAAGGGAGCAAGCAGGAGCCTGTGGCCTCCTACTCTCGCAGCACCCCTGGGACCTCTGCCCCAGAGCGAGTATGGGACCTCTCGTGCCTCCGAGGTGTAATAAATAAATAAAGCACAACTGCATCTCTCTCAGATCAGGGCACAAATGAAAAACAAATCCTCGGTTAATGCGGCCCCAAACAGGCTCCCACTCGCCATATGGTTTGCCTTCCTCGCTCAAAACAAATATTGTTCAGAGATGTAATTAGAATTCTTTTCATCTCCTCTGGAGAGATTGTTGTTCCTCCGTACAGACGGCTCCGGAGTGCAGGGCTCCGGCAAATGCTGCTGCCACGATCCGTGGTGGCTGCTCCATAGCTCAGCACCGGGACAGGGCTGCCAGAGCCCTGCATGGCCTGATCACTGTTCTGGCTGCAGAGGCTGCCCTGCGACTCCTGTCTTCACCTGCCACCTCATGCTGCCGGTACTGCCGGCTCACAGCCACCTGCGGGTCCCATCGGTAACACTGGAGCCCTCGGGGACACACAGCCTGTCGGGAACAGCGCTCTCGCCAGCCCTGATCCCTCTGAAAACCAATTATTATCAGCCCAGACGAAAAGTTAATGCCTCTAATATCTCCCCGTCCCTCTGGACGCATGGAAATCCCATCCACTTATCACTTTCCTTTAATCCATCTCAGCAGGGAACAGAGGAAAATACCCAACAGCAGGGTTTACCCAGGCTGGGTCTCCCGGTGAGGTTCCCCGTGCTGTTCCCACACCCCATTCACCCAGGACCTGGCGCCAGCGGCTGCGTGAGTTCTGTGCTGGCAAGTGGAGGGAGCCCCAGGCAAGGGAACAACTCCAGTGGCCAAGGGCTGTGGGAGGAGCAGAAAGGTCTTCTCAGCACAGGGCAAAGCGTTCTTCTGTGCTTCTGCCACGGTGGTGCCGAGGCTGCTGTCAGCACTTGCCCACCCATTTCCTGGCCACAGACAGGATCAGGCTCTGGATCAGGCAATGGGTCCCATCAGAGCGTATGCTGGCCCCCCAGACCCCACAGCTCCAGAAGTGCAGAGGTGTAATGATGACCTGAGGGTTTCAGCCAGGGCCAAATTGCTCTAAACGTGATTAAAATCTTCTCCCACAGATAGGAATTTGGCAGATGAGCAGAGAAAAGTCTGGACTGAATCAAGCACCTTCTTTCTTTCTGATTTTAATTGGGAAACATATGTATTAATTAACCCCAGAACTCAGCCACCTCCAAATGCATCCAGAGGAGGGGAGGTCCACAAATACACAACCAGGATAACCACATTTGGTGGGGAAATGTGTCTCTCAGATGAGTCCTGCTGTGGCACCGTGTGCCTTCCGTGATGGACACCGTGGACCCCAGATGCCTCAACAGAGGTGATGCAGTGAGGACAGGACTCACTGCACTCCCAGTCCCAGCCTTGTCCTTCCAAGCACCCAATTAGAGGAGATCAGGACCCTCCCAGGCAGCCCCTTGCCCACAGCTGGGCATGGACACTGCACCAGAGTGGCCAAGCTGCCTGGACCCTGCTCCCACCAAGACTGGACAGGTCACCAACACTGCCCAGTGTTCTGGGCCCTCCAGCACCCCAGCCCCTCCAAGCCTTGGCCCGATGCTCAGCCTGGCCCCTCTGTCCCTCTCCCCCTGCTGACATTGGTGCCGCATCCTCACGCCAGGAGGGAGGGGCCGTTGGGGGCCGTTGCTCCGCGTGCTTTATGGCCTGCTACCTGTCATAAACTGAGAACATCAGGATCAATAAATCTTCCAGGAAACAAAAACCAGGGGAAATAAAATGAACTCAATGGGGAAACACAGATAAACTGAATTGAAAATGCCTGCTGGGACAGCTTGGTGCTCTCATAAACTGGAGACAGACAGGCTGTGCACTCCCAGCCCACAGCCAGCACCATCCCTCACCGTGGCCACGCTCCACAAGCAGGGGGTCTGCAGACAGCAGGGATGGGGCATATAAATATATGGAAATAACCCACAGACCCCAGCTCCCATGGCCCCCCACCACGGCCCCTACAACACACCAAGGACAGCCACGGCTGGAGCAGCACCGTGGGCACGAACTCGAGCTAATGTTTGTATAAGCATGTACTGGAGGGCAATTAAAATACTGGACATTTGCAAATGCCTGTTAATCACCCAGTCAGCACAGGCACCTGCCCCAGGAAGGGTTTTGTACCCTAAACCATGGCAGCACCAAGAGGTCAGAAGCCTCTTTTTCTGCCCAACCAAGCTGGAGCCCCTCACCAAAGCCACAGCCAGAGCACATGCAGGGCAGGCAGCAGGGCTGGGGGCTGGCTTCATCTCACGCTGGACAGGGACTGGGGATGGGGGAGCTGAGAAGCCCCTCTGTTCCTAATGCTGCCCACTGGCATGTCCATCCAAACTCCGCCCTGTGCCCCTGGCACGGGGCCAGCTCTGACCTGCTGGGTTTGTGCCACACCTCTGCAGGAAAAGCAAAGGTGTCCAACCGCATCCGCCACTGCTGGCACCCTCCCCAGGCACCTGTGACCCCTCCAGCACCTTCCCCTCCCACGACCCGTGAGCTGATGGGGAGCAACAGCTCCAGCTGCAGCAATACCATGTCCTGCCAGCAGCAAAGGCACCCGAGGCACACCCCGGCACAGACACTGAGCGGGGACCCAGGGAGGAATGAATCCTCTTTGGTGCCACAGGACCCCACACCCCGCAGCATGGGCTGCCTCAGCAGGACACATCTCAGGAGATTGGGAGGAACAGGAGGCACCCTCTGTATGGATCCATGGCCTGAGCACTACCCCTGGGCACTGGCTGTGTGACCCGTGCTGTCCCCACCATGGGGACACCGGCTCTGCCAGCGGCTGCTGCGCAGGTCGGACTGCAGCCTCCCTCCCCTTCCCACCATCCCTAACAGCTGTGGATGCATCTCCTCCTGACAAGCCTGTGAGCAGGGATGCTGACCCCAGGGCGCCGAAGACACATCGCAGTGCAAAGCGCTGCATAAACACGGCGTGACGGCAGCACTGGTGAGAGAGGGCAGCTGGCTCCGGCCCCGGCAGCTGAGCAAGGCAGAGGGCTTGGGCAGCGAGCACTGCTCTTCTCCAGCGATCCAGCCATCTCCCTTCCCACGAGACACGTCAGGCTGGAGCGTTGCAGCCGTGGCTGGGGCCGGGAGGCTCCAGCCACACGCTGGGGATGGCAGCGCCATTGCTCTGCCCCTATTTACTGTCGTATTAGCAGCAGAAGGAGCTGAAATCTGCAGCATGAATTAAAAACTAAAAAAAAAAAAAAAATCCAGCTAATTCAGTGACTGCCATCAGGCCAGCACTCACCTCACCCGGGAGATGGAATTAACCTTGAAACCTGAGGGTATTTCCAGCAATGCCCCATCGTGTTGGGCTGCCCCATATCCTGTCCCCAGTGTGTTCTCCTGCCCTAATGTTTAACCACAATGGGAGAGACACCAGCGGTGAGACCCCGCAGCCCAGCCCTGGCTGTGCAAAGCTTTACCCAGGCAAAGCGACTCACTGCTCCCGCCTGGCTCCTGGGGAGTTGCAGTTCTCAGAAATTCCTTCCCAAGGGACACAAGGAAGAGCTGTTATTTGATAACATAAGTAGCAAAGCCCTAAAATGGCCTTTTTGACAGCTCCCAGTGGGACCCTTGGCAGCATGTGCAGCCATTCTGCAGCCACCACTCTCTCTGGCGCTGCTCTCTGCCAGGGAATGTTTCCCAGAAAGCAGGAAAACAGGAACTGGGATGGGGTAGACAGGAGCTTTGCTCTGCTGAAGGTCAGTCCCACTGGTCTCACACCCAGTGCCCAAAACACAACCCACCAACATTGGCAGCCACTGCTGAGAGCCACCCACACCACACGTGGTGCTGGTACCATCCCACAGAGTCAGCAGCACCCAGTGCTCACAGGCACAGCACCCTCCTGCCAGCTCTGCCCACCCTGTCGCCAGTGGGCTCATCCCAGTCCAGCTCCACACAGGGCACCTGGTACAAGGCACCAACACACCCAACACAACCGAGCCCAGCCGACATCCCTGGTGTCCAATCGGGCATCTACCACAGGTGGAGCCGTGGGGAGTGGGCAGAACCCTGCAGGAGGGGAAACAGCCATGGAGAAGAGGAGCTTGGAGAGAGCCAGAGCCGTTAAAAATGCGTCCAGGAGGCACATGAGTGTCACTTGCACAGTGAGTCAAAATCCCAGAGGAGTTATGAAGGGGAGAGCGCCCACAAGGTCCCCACCTGGGTGCCTGCCTGGCCTCGGGAGAGGGCCCTGCTGAGGGGGACAGCAGTGGAGATCCTCCAGCTTCCTGGCCCCCTCTGGGTCCCTGCTCAGCCCTGCCGTGCTGCCCACAACTCCCAAACCTTGCTCAGCCGTGCCGGCTGTTGGTTTGGTTCCTGCCCCCCTCACAGGGAACGTTATGATTAAAATTAGCTGTCACTGTCCTAACGTAATAATTCCCAGTGTCTGGCCCATCGTCTGTCAGCCGCTTCAAGGGAAGAGAAAGCCCAGACGTTTGATGAGGAGAGGTGTCAGATGTAATTGCGTTGAATGACTGCACGAACAGCAGCAGGAAAAACACATCGGGTGGAGAATTCCCATCAGGAAGTGTGAAAAAATCCGGCAGAATGCAAAGTGTTTATGAAAGTAATTGATAGAATAATCACCGGGGTGTGCGGGAACGAAGCAGGGCAGCGCCCTGGGGAGCCGGGGCCCCGCTCCCTCCAGCCTCCAGCCGCGGCTCTGCCGAAGGCGAGACGATACCGCCTGCACACGATGCCGGGAAGGAGCCGGGCTGCTCCCCATCACCGCGGGGCTCCCCTGCCCCGTTCCGGAGCCAGCAGGCTGGGAAGGCGGCTGGAGCTTCCCAGCCAGAGCATGTGAAAGCCGATGGCAGCAGCCCAGCGTGCACAGGCTGCAATGGGGGGCATGAATAATTGAAGGCGCCAGCCTGAAGAGCGGAGAGAGGAGGGAGAGGCAGCGCTGTGGGCAGGAGACGGATGGCGAGAGGCGCTCTCTCGGGGCAGATGGAGCCCATTCTGGCTCCATCCTTGCCCAAGGCAGAGCCTTTGCTGTGGGGGCAGGGAAAGGACTTTATTTGACTGTGACTTTTTCCTCTCCACGGTTCTGGCTGTCCTGAGAGCAGAGCCTCGCTGCCCACTGTAGGGTGGCAGGATGGGGAAGCCGCGCCTGCACCCCAGGGGTGCTGAAGGTCGCCCGCTGATGCCTGTGAAACACATGCTGCTCCCGGGCAATTCCCTTACCGCATCCGCTGTGGATAAGTTAAGAGGAAGAGTGAACCCACTCCCAGGCTGTGCCAGAGCCCTGCGATGTCGTGGAGGTTCCTCCAGGCCACCAGCACCGGGCAGAGATGGCGGCGAGTTCCAGGCACTGCCTGCTGCGAGCAGAGCCCTGGCAGGACCTGCCCAACCCCACCAGCCACAGCCGAATACATCCCACTGGCCCTGGCTCCTCTCCCGCTCCACATCCCCAACCCACCAGACTCTTCGTGGTGCAGAGGGAAAGCTGTACCAGCCAGTAATGAAATGATCAATCTCCGATCTGCTAAACAGCGATTTATACAGGTTTTCAGCACACATAGCTTTTATCAAATTGGTATTCACCTACTGAACACAAATGGCTTATTATACATGACCCACTTATTCACTGCTTTTCAGTATCGTTAATAAAGGTTTCTGTTGTGATTAAGTGAGTTGCTGCAGAACTGCTTGAGTAGCGAGCTGTAATGTGGCTCCAAAGTGCACTCGCCCTCCCAGAATATTTCTTCTCCTTGGCTCCTTGCTCCCTTGCAGCGACCATTTCACTATTTATTTGCCTATTGCTGAATTTCTGAGGGGAGCGGCGGCGGCTAATGGAGGCTCTTCGCCCACCTCTCCTTCTGGCACTCCAGACTGGCAGGTCTGGAAACTCTCCCACTGTGTTGAGGCTGATCACCCCTTCCTTGGGCAGGCGGGTACCTGCTGGCCCATGCACCGCTGTGGGACATCACAAACTGCGGGACACCTCACACCTTCCCCCTTGGCATGGCCCGAGTCGTTGCCTGGAGGCTCCTTGGGGCAGAAAGTGGGTCCTTCCGCACGCCGGAGGCTCCTGAGTCAGACAAGGGGACGAACTGAGACCCGGGTACCCAGAACACCCCCGTGGTCACTCCTCGGGCTCAGACTTGAACCCGCCCGTGTCACTCTGCGGAGAACGAAGAGGGTCTCGGACGCCTCCTCCGAGAGGGCTCGGTCCCCTGTCACTTGCTCGGCACCCACGGGGGAACTGCCCCAGTGCCAGGTCAGGTTCCCCAGCGGAGAGTGCGGGATGCAGGAAGAGGTTCCCCTTCTCCAGCCCCGGCGGATTCCAGCGGGATCGGCAACACCGACCCGCCGAGCCACCGCGCACCGGAGCGGGAGGCGGTGGAGAAGCCCCGCTGTTGGGGCGTGGGGCTCCGCACGGCGGGGCGGGCGGCCACACCGGGAGACGCACCCGGAGACAAACGGAGACGGGGTGCGGACGGCGGCGGGCACCGGCAGACGCACCGGGATGCTCATGGACGCGGGGTGAGGGTGCTGGCGGCGGCACCGGGAGGCTCACGGACACGGAGTGCGGGCGGCGACGGGCACCGGGACGCACCGTGCAGAGCCCCCGACTCGGCAGCACAGCGGCGGAGGCAAAGGCCGCCCCCCGGGCTCCGGGGACGGGAGCAGCGGAGCCCAGCCCCGGCTCGCCCCGGTCGCCCACCGCTCTTGGGAGCAGCCGGCGCAA
>VXBA01002083.1:739779-794803 GCA_013399895.1 Serilophus lunatus
GAGATCCCACAGCACACTCGAGATCCCCCGCCACTCCTTGCAGAGACCCCCCAACACCGCCTGGACCCCCCGTCCCGCCCCATCAGGACCCTCCCGCACCGCCGGGACGCCTCGCACCGCCCCGCCGGGACCTGCCGGCACTGCCGAGATTCCCCGGCGCCGCGGCACCCACAGGTCCCGCACGGGCAGTGGTGTCTCCTCGCTGTCCCCGCCGGCCCTGGCCCCGCTCCCCGCAGGGCGAGACCCCCGGGCACCGCCGGTCTCGCTTCACCGCCCGACTTCAGCACCCAGGACAGAGCCCGGCGCCACACGCGCCTTCGCCCGGTCCAACGCAGCCCAGTCCAGCCCAGTATGGTACGGCCCGGTACAGCCCAACCCAGTACTGTCCAGCACATCTCGGAACGGTCCCGGCGTCTGCAGACGTAGTGGACAGATGCAGTGCCCGGGGCTCCGGCTGCACTGAGAAGGGTCAGGGCCCGTCTGGGAGGGGTTTGAGGGGTCTTTAAACGCTAAGGGTGAAAAGCAAGACACGTGTCCCCACTTTTACCCCACTCGCTGCCCCAGACCGTGAAAGATTTTCATCAAAATGAAAAACCTGGAGCCGGGATGGCACCAGCCAGAGCGTGGCTGGTGGCAGCAGCCTAGCAGGGATCTCCCACACCAGAGAGGTCTGGAACAGACACCCTGCTCCTGCCACAAGAAGCATTTCATTGAATGGGCAAGATCCTGATCTGCCCTTGGCTGCACAAACCCACCAACAGCACCAGTGCTCCCAGAGCTGCACCTCACAGTGGGTCACAACCATGGCACCGGCACCTGTGCAATTCATACACCTCTTCTGAAAAGCCTAAAAATGCACTGAGGGGCCTGGTGGTGCCACATCCCTGCCCTAAAGACTGGCCTCAGCACTGGGGGAGGCACAGGGCACATCACTCACACGACAGTATTTGTGCATGCCAGAGCAATCTGAAGGATATTTGCTATCTCGATAAACAGTAAAAATCAGATTATTTCAGGTGTTTTCTGCCATGAAATGACAGATGTTTGCTACAAAGAGATTCTCTAAATTGGATTTGAAAATACTATTTCCTCGCCCTTCCCTTGGCAGGGCTCCAGCAGAAGGAATAGGGGTGTTCTTCTCATTCCCCTCAGCAAGGCAGGTCCCTGGCCAGGAGCTGCACTGCCTCGTACCTGCGTTACTAATCAATAATTAAAAAAAAAAAGTTGTACCCGCTGCAGCATTTGCCGCATGTCAGAATAAAGCCCAGCTCAGAGCAGAGCATTGATCTCTGCCCAAGTTCATTACTCCCTCCGGAGTTAAAAGCTGAGGGAAGCAGGGAGTGGCTGTGACAGACAAACGGCCATCACGGCAATGGCCAGCTGGATTCAGAGGGTCCTGTGGCCAGTTGGGTTCAGAGGGTTCTGCTCTAGGACAGCAACAGCAGCAGCAGCAAAGGGCTTCAGGCTTGTGGAAGGAAAGCTGCCTGGAGCTGCTGAGCAAACACGGCTGCCTTGGGGAGCAGCTCTGGGCTGGATCCTGACAAAGCAAAAGCATCAGATCTACCAGAGGCATGTGTGGAGGCAAAAGACACACATCAAAATAGGGGGTTCATGTCCTGAAAGGCTGGGATCATGCACAGAGTCAGGTGCAACAGGAGAAGCAGCAAAGGCCGAGCACTCGCATGCCCCACATTTTGGGAGATTGGTCCAGACCCATGGCTGCTGCCTGTCCTAGAGACCATCCTCTGCCATCAGCCAGTGAGGGGACAGAGAGACACCCATGCTGAAATGGCAGCTACAAACTCTGCTCCCCCCAGACCTTACACTCCACTTTGCAAAGCACCCACTCACAGGCACAGTGGGAGCTGTGCATCCCAGGTATGGGCAGAGGTCCCCTGCCCCAGCCCAGCTCCTGCACCCCCGACACGAGGGCGACACAGCCCTCACTGGTTGCCGAGTCTGCCCAGCTGCACCTCAAGGGCTGAAACCTGCCCGTGCACCATCAGAGATATTTAAATCATGCCAGGAGGAAGCAAAGAGCATAAATTCCTACTGGAGCTGGAAACACCTCTAGAGGCAGAGCCTGAATTAAGCCCCATTTCCAGCTGATTTTCTGCCACCGCAGCAGATGACAAATGGGCACCAGAGCTGTGCAGAGCCCAGTGGATGGGGAAGAGTCAGTGCCTGCACATCTCAAGCACGCTGGGAAGGTTTAATTTTCCTCCTCAATTTTAATCCATCAGTGAAGAGGCCCTGGGCAGACACTGCCTGCGGGTGCAGCCATACAGCCCCAGTGAACACCCAGGTGTCTGACAGGGATATGGGGGGAAGTCACTCACACACAAAAGCAGGAGCAGAGCCAGCAGCTATCAGAGCAGAGATGTCGGCACCCGCTGCATAACGAGGTCCCTCAACTGCACACTCATTGCTCACAGGGCTCCTGTTGCAGGAGAACAGGTCCAGGGACTCACACTCGAGCATGAAACGCTCCTTATCTCTGTCAGCACCAGGTTCCTGCCCACTGCTTTGTTCTGCTCACGGGAGCACTTGCCATATGGGGGGGAATCCAGTGGCCACTTCTATGCAGTGACACCACAAAGACCCCAGTGGCACTACCATTCCCCATGATCACAGCTCGTGTGTCCACAAGGTTCACGTGTGTTCCCTGTCCATCGGGCAAAGGCAACCTGCAAAACTGGAAGGCATATTGGAGCTCAGGAGAGTGGGATGAGGTTGGAGGGAGATGGGGGGTCAGCCAGATCAGTGGCACCTCACAGGGCATCAGCTTTAGGAGGACCAGACCCTGCAGGGCAGTTGGGAGAACTTGTTCACTGGGGCAAAAGGCCTGTCTCCCAGGGATACTGCCCCAGGCTGGCACTTCCCAAGGACACGTAGAATGAAAGCAAGAGTGTTGGTCCTCCTTGCTGGCTCCCACGGGTTGTTCATGCTCGTTCTGACGCCATCCACACCCTGTGTTCTCTTTTGACAGCAAGAGCTGCCCAGCAACTGGAAGAAAAAAAATAAAACAAAACCCAAGAGCTGCTGAAGAACTGGGGGCTGCCAGTTGGAATTCACCTCTTTAAGGGTTTATGTGAGGGTACTCCGAGGCTCAGCACTGAGCTCTCCTGAGGTCCAAGAACCAATGCTCAAATCTGCGTCTGCCTGGGAGAGTGAATTGGGTTGTTCATCTCTCTGACGGGCAGAATAAACACCCTCCACATTGATACCGAGCTCATTTCTGATACTTGTTTAGAGACTTGACAATTCCTGTATAAAAGGATTTCCTTCCACAGCTGAAGTTTGACATTCCTGCATTATTAGATTATTTGCAAAGGTCTGCGTGCGCTGCAGGAAAACAATGCTCCCGCCAGGCAACATTACAGCCTGCTCCTCCACAAATCATCCCGGGCACAGCCAGCCACAGAGACAGAGCCCGTCTGGATCCCCCAGTGCAGGGAGCAGCCAGGGAGGTGGCAGGCAGGAGCTCAGTTGAGAAAACACAACCCACCCACCCACACCACAAGAGCCACAACAGCATCAAAAATAAGAGATCAAGCAGGAGAGGGTTTGGGGTAGAGGGATCCCTGCTCCAGACACATCAGCATCACCATGGGCTCCTGTTACTTGCAGCCCAGCCCTTCCCAGCAGTGTGACCCAGCTGGGAGAGCAGTGGGAGCATCCCTGGGACAGGGATATGCAGTGTTTCCATCGCCTTGTCTGTCCTGAAATGGTCACAGTCCTGTGGCCCCAGCCCCCCACCCTGGGGAGCGCCAGGGGTCCCAGCATGATGAGGGGAAGGCAGGAGGAACCCCCGAGGCATCTGGAGGCTCTGGGAGTCAAAGGCTTCTGCCCAGAGCAACCCCCCCCCACAGGGAAGCCTCTAAAGCATAAAATTTAGAAGAAAATGACTTGAAAAGAATTATTTCTTCAGAGAACAACTCAAGCCTGTTTCCAGACCATTAACTCCTTCCTCTGCAGAAACCCACCGCCAGGTTTCCGATGGAGAGAAGCACCATCACAGGTGTCCGTCATTGTGGAACAGTTCCCTTTCCAAACCATTAAGCACCAAAAAAATTAAATGAAAAAACTATCAAAACCCCAAACCACCCAGCCCTTCCCTCTCCAGATCATTTCCTGCCCCAGGAAAAAAGCTGTCCCTGAGAACCAGGCCTTAAAAAGAAAAAAATATTTAAAAAAAAATCAATAGCGTAAGTGACTTATTTCGCTGCTGACGGTTTGTTCCCAGCACTGACAGCCTCTCGCTGTCTCTAGCGCAGGCTCAGTCCCTCCATTGGGATATCAGGAGATGTTCCTCAGCCATGATTTACACTCATTTCTCCCCGTTTAGGGAGGCTCAGTCGGGAGCGGAGCTGAAAATGGATTTGGACACACAGTGAGGATGGTGCTTGTCTCCCGTGGCCAGGGGGAAGTGCCATTAGCTCCTGCCATTCCCAGCAGGAGTACACCAGCGCACCTGCTGCTGGGATCAACGTCCTTCCTGATACTGCCAGCGCTGGGGCTCCCTCCCTGTCACCCACCAGGGGGGTGGTATTACCATACCTCTCCTTCCCTTTCCCACAGCAGCTCCCCCAGGACTCACCCCAGGACTTTCCCCAGCTCCAGTCAAGCCCAGCCTGGCATCAGTCCGATCAAACACCATCAGGGCAAGTGCCTGCATGGAGCAGAGGAATCTGATCATCCCACAGACTGTGGACAGCATCTCCTTCCTTTGCTGCTCTCCTGGTTTTAAATCCTCCGCTGGTGCTCGCAGCCTCATGCATCCAGTACTCAATGTGGATCAGTGTCCTGGCAAAGCCCAGATGTCTGGGTGATGGGCTCATCCCTGCCTGCAGCAGTCAGTGCCCACAGACAGCCTCAGCCTGGGGCAGCCTTGGGCATCCCCAGGGGTCAGAGCCCCCAACCCTTCATCCCTGACTCCTGCTGCAGGAGAAGTGTGGAGCACCACAGGGTGAAGGGCGATGCTCCTGCCGAAGAACACCCTCCCCCTTCCTTTCTCCTGGAGGGCAAGTTTCCTGCCTCCCATCATCACAGTGCCTCATCCATCATGTTCCCTCTAATTACCTTCTCATTTACCTCTTTAGTCAAATGCGTTTACAATCAGAGACAAGAAAACATAGCCCAGCAAGGGGGGGCGATGGAAAGGGGTCTCTGTCCCTGCACATTCCCTGCCATGAGCTGAGGCTGGCCCGGTACCCCAAGTGCAGAGCAGGCAGGTGAGTTGACATTCCAAGGGCTCACAGAGGAGCCAAAGCCAGCAGGCTCCTGTCACCCAGTCAGATGTCCCTGCCACCACTTCTGGCAGCCCCGAGCCCCGTGAGAACTGCCTAGGGGTTGTGCTGCTCCCACACCCCCTCCCAAACCCCACATTTAGCCCAAAAGCCAACAGTGATGCTGCCACCCCAGGGCCACAGAAACTACCAGGGTTAAACCAGGGCACAAATCCCCCTGTCTGCAGCCTGTGGATGCTTCCTTAAGAAAATTAGCTCAACCTTTTAATCCTCCCCCAGCTACAGTAACAACATTCTCCACAGCTGCCAAGACTCTGTGTGCCCATCAACATGACAGCACAAATGAGGTGGCCAGGAGCAGCACACTGAGCTGAATAATTATCTTAATTAATAACAGTGGGCCCAGGTGGGCCTCCAGCCCATCCTAAAGATCAAGGCAGAGAATCCAGCATTTCCCAGCAGTGTGGCCAGGGAGTGGCTGGGCCCAGAGTGGTCACCAGGATCATGACTGATTTGGCATCTCCATCCTTGAGGGCATCTCCCTCTCCTCACCAAATTTCATTACTTATCTGAAATTATTTATGGAATGAGAATATCTTCAGGAACAAGCAACAGGAGTGGCAGTGCAAGCCCAGAGGCCAGCACTGGGACAAGGATGATCCCAGGAAAAAGGGGAGCACAGGCAGGAATGCAGGGCTACAACCTCCCATCTGTACCAGGTTCTGGAGAGACAGATCCCACTGGAGAACCCAACAGGCAGGGATTTGTACAAGATCAGGGGTTTCATGTGTCCCAAGAGGGCAGGAAGCTGCTTCTAGTCCCTCTAGCACATTGGGACCCCCAGGCAGAGGATCCTTCTTTTGGAGCAGTGGGGTTCCTTCTGAAGGAGTTTGGAAATTAGGAGAATAAATCACCATCGGTCTTGTAAAATCCTGACATGCAGGAACCAGCTCTGCATGAATTCCTCAGCAACATCTGGAGCATCCTCATCTGTCACAGGGATGGCAGCTGGGTGGGAATAGATGGGATGGGCATGTTGCCGTTCCTTAATCCCACAGATAACCTTTCTCTTAGGAAGATTAAGTGAAAGCACTCTGCACAAGGTGTTCCTGCTCCCCAAGTACAGTACCACAGCCACAGGAACCACGAGGGACAGTGCAGCGGTGGCACTATCCCTGGCTCTGCAGAGGGTGGGACACCAGCTCACAGAATGATACTGAACCCCATCACCTTCACTCCCAACAAAAGCACAGTGTGAGGGAACAGCCGATCACCTTCCAGAGGGAATCAGAGACCAGCTCTGATCACAACTCCACTGGCTGCAGTGTGGAAAGGGAAGAATTTCAAAACTCAAATAAAAGCCTAAACACATCTGAAAGTTAAAAAAAAAGTATCTTTAACAGAAGAAATGCAGAATTCACACAAGTTCTACACCAAAAATGTATTTTTGCAGCTCTTTGTGGCTGCTGAAGCCATGACTTCCATGCTGATCCCCTGAACACCAGTGTTCAATAGGACCAGGCCAGCAGAGCCTGTGCAGTCAGGATTGAAGGAAGCCTTTAAGCTTCCCTGACAATGCATTTTTCTTGGAGATAAAAAATGAATGCTGCCAGCATGCAAATCTCTCTAAATTAGGCACGGCCCAGCTTGCGGGAGCCACGATGGTTTGTGATGACAGTCATTAACTTTAGCAGCAGCAAAGGGGATGCAGGAAAATATTCTCAGCTACTTTCTATCCCAGTTGAGAGGCCCAGCTCAGGGAAGCATTGAGGTCTGCTACAGTGACACTCACAAATCACACTGTGGTGCAGAACGTGACAGGAATGAGCTCTGGCCCCTTCCCCTGGGGTGGGCAGGCAGCTGTCAACTTCCTCAGACCCACAGCACTGGGTGAGAGGGGCCATGCCTCTGCTCTCGGGGATTTGCTGCTGCTCTAAGAGCCCTGCTCCCCATTCAGAAACCAGAACACTGGTTTTCTACTGAAGAAGCAAAGCCAAGATCCAAAGCTGACTGCAAAAAGAAGGTAATGGAATTTGGGCATGTCACTGCTTATCTCCCAACCCTCTTAGTTCAGGGTAAAACCCCGACAGACTCATTTCCACATCCCCTTCAGGAGGGAACACTGTGTCAGAACCTGCCTTTGATTCAGTCTGACTTGCCTTTGGGAAAATATATCAGGAATGGCTGATGTGGCTGATCCCTGGGTTCTCTCTGCCACTGAAGAAGAGCTGAACTGGACACACACCATTGCCCCAGCCTCCCTGGTTCCTGTCAAGAGCAAGGGTTGTGCATTTTCATTAATGGATCAGGCTGGAATAACTTGCAAACAGTCCCTTGAGCCATCCAGACTTCCTCTCTGCCCTCCCTCCAATGCACACACTTGTATTGTTTCCCACTGATCCCTGCAGCTTGACTGAGGGAGAAAAAGGAAAAAAAAGAGAGCCCTCATGCTGCCCTTGTACAGTGTATGCAGCTGCAGCCCCGCTCACAGAACGCTACTTAAATAACAAACTAGGAGCTAAAAAAAAGCAAACTATCTTTAATATCTCCCAAATCCCATTTAGAAGCAGTTTCATAGAAACATCATTTTCATCGTGCAATCGAGGCTGGAGGAGGGGTGGAAGGAGGGAGAACTGGCGTCGTGTCCTCAGGGCAGACACAGAGGGAGAACCAGCATCACTTCCTTGTGGGCAGACACAGAGTTTGGCCTCATGGTCCTTAGAAATTCTCCAGCAGATCCAGGATGCGCTTCTGCTCACTCTCCCGGAACTCCTGATTCTTCCCATCCCCGATGTTCTCTGCGTACTCTGTGAGGAGAGAGCAGAGGGACACGGGCTTTGAGTGCAACAGGAATGAACAATGGGCAGCAACTCCTGCAGACACCACAGCAAGAATCTACATCCACATCCAGGGCAAACAGCCGAATAGGAATTGATGCAAGGAGCAGTGATGGTTTTCCTGCCCATCTCCAGGGTTAAAGCTCTGTATAACAAACACCCACTGACCCTCACTGAAGCTTTTGTGGCAGACAGAGCAAAGAGAACACCCTGCCCCAAGCAGACATCAGCACCCAGGAGCACCGGCACAGGAATCATGGCATTATGCCCAAGAGATGCAAACAGTCCCAGACATCACCAGTTCTCAGGTCCCTTTGAACACTGTCAGTGGGGAAGGTCAGGCAGGGGCTGTGACACAACTCACAAATATTCTCAGTCCTGCATTTAACCTGCCTGTTTTCCAAGCATCCTGAGTGGGGATTTTTATCAATTCTCCAGTCTACAAGTGCTTCTAACCACACTGAAGAAAATCTACCAGTTCAGATTTAACTACAAACCAAACTCCTCTTTGTCAGGCAGAGGACACCAGACCCATCCATGCACACAGCCAAACACCATGGAACCAACATTCTCTCTATAGCTCTCCTTCCTGACATTCATTTGGAGCCAGCAGCTCTCATCCCATACCAGCTCCCTCCTTCCTGCCACCACAACCCGCATATTCAAAGATGGTTTAAAAAGAAAAAATGAAAAGCAGGTTTTGAGCTGTGGAAGCAAGGAGCTGAACAAATCTGAGGGAATCAAGAGCAGTCTGCTCGTTAGACAGCGCTTTCCTGCCTCCGCCTGCTTGCATTCTTTCCCTTCTTCCAAACAAACAGAACAGCTTGTATTCAGCACTGAATGGTAAGCTGCTGTAGAAACTTTGCTTTAATATTTATACGTTTAGCACTGCTACATGCTCTGAGCTCCATCAAAGCCTTTGTTATAAGAGCTCTGAAAGCAGTGAGGACGGAGAAGTTAGATGATGTGGGAGTCTTCCCTCCTGCATGCATTCTCTCTCTCTCCACATACAAGCAGAAGAGCTCTTTGCCAGGCCTCTGGGAGGAATCTTTTTAATATTTATAAACTGTTCCAGTACCTGTAACAAGAGCAGCTGGTAATGCTGAGGTTTGCTGCAGGTGTCCACTCTCTTGGCAAAGGTACCAGCTCAGGGCACCTTCCCTCGATGGAGGAGCCACTCTCCATCACTCCTAAAGGCACAGTAAGCTCCTACAAGGATGGATTCCTTGTAGCTCCCTGTGCACGGGCTGACTGCTGCAGGGCAGCCCAGCCTCAGCCCCACTGCACACATTTTGGCAGAGGGCTGCACCACTGCATCGGGGATCCAAACCTCAGGCAGGAGATGATCCCAGCATGCAGGGATGGGCTTTCCTTCCCAGCCAAGGCCAGCACTAGCTCAGGCTCTCCTGTCCCCTCAGGCAGCACTAGAGCCTTCTGTCAACAACAGTGCTCCAGGAGGAGCCGGCTCTGCCCGCAGCAGTCCTTTCCATGCTCCAGCAGGGTAAGTGCCTCTGGAACAGCTGTTTATTGCTGGTGTTTACTGCAGCCCAAGGGTAATGCTTCCTGCCTGCCTTGGCCTCTCCACACCCAGGTGAGGGACAGCCATGGTCTCTGACAGCTGTACCCTGGGAGCATCTCCCTGGTAGGCAGAAGGTTCAAGCCCACTCTGCTCCCAGCTGGAGCTGGTGTAAGGACACCCAGAGTGCTCTGACAACAGCTCCAGAAGGAAGCTGCTGAGTGCCACTAATGACACTGCTATTCCTTTGTCCCTGTGAGATCAGCCAGACAAAAGCAAAACACAAATTCCTCTAATCTTGCCCAAAAACTCAACATTTCTCCTTCTAAACATTTAGGCTTTGTAAGACTAAAGCCCCAGTGACTCCAAGGGAGAATGTTTACTGGGTTAGGACAGCTGCTAATGCTCATCTGAAGAGACCAGATAAAACCCTCAGAACCAAACTTAAAAAATAAATCTCTGACTGAGATTTTATGTATTTATGTTTTTATTTAAAATTCCACCACTTCACTGAGACTGGGAAAAAAAAATCAAATGTAGGCTACCCCTGCCAACAGTTAACCAGAGCTTACACACAGCTGTAGCTACACAAAGGGAAAGGGCCTGAGATTGGTTTCTGCTTCATTAGACAAAATACAATGGTTACAGAACAGTAAAAATCAATTGGGAAATACTGAGGCTTGTAATGGATATTGGAAACTCCAGAGGCTGCACAGACGGAGGGACCACGAGCCAGACTGAGCTCCATCCTCACAGCACACTGACCCTTCCTTTGTGCTTACCTGTGCTAACAGGTTTGAGCTGGAACGTGCAGCAGACATTCCAGCTGCCCGGCTCCCAGCACGCCTGCTCACTTGACACCAGGTATGTAAGCAGTCAGCACACCTCTGTGTCCTGGGACAGACGGGGTCAGCAGGGTCTGCTCTGGCACAGCTCCCTGAGGGACCCGGGAAAAACAGCTGGTCCCTGCAGATCCACGAGGAACAGGGAGCTTTGCCATCACAGGGCCAAGCACCACTATTTCATCACTCCATTCCCAATGAGATGGTGACCAGGCACAGTGCCCCAAGATACAGACAAAATTCACTGTTCTAAATCCAGCCCAAAAACATTCCACCCAGCCAAGGCACACACTATTCAGTTGTTTTATTCCAAAGCACAAACTAACTGTCCCATTGCAAGAAATCCTTAATCTTCAGGAAAAGAGAGTGTGGGAGGACTGGTCAGCCTGCAGAAATGCATTAATGAGCTTCCCATTACTCCCTGCCCACTCCTCCCCCTTGAAAGCCCTACCATAAGAAAACAGTCTTGCTTCCTTGCTTGCATCGTAAGTAATTCTGAGCCACCCCAAGGGATCCATCAGCTGTCAGGTTGCCAGAGAAACATGGAGAATATGTAGGCCATAAAAATCAAACTAAAAAACCAAGCACCTAATTAGTATGCAAAAATAGAAAATAAAAATTGAACAAGAGCAAAACACTGAACGAAAAGTAAAAATAAACCAGCCTTCATCTGTCCTGAGAGCAAGTTGGAAAGTGGCCTGGTAACATTCCAGCCAAGGCTCAAGCTCCTGATCTCTCAGTCACCTACAACAGTCTCATGTGGTTCTGACTGCAGTAAAGTTTCAGAAGTGCCTTGCTGGTCTCAGCCCTCCAGCAGCACACTGCAGGCCCCACATCCAAACCCCTGCTCCAGTGGGAAGCTGTGACCAGTAGCAGGGGCTTGTCCTTGGTGTCACTGCTTTTAAAAACTGTGAATTTACATGGATCATGGATGTGAACACAGGTGTGTAACTACTGAAAAACTCAAATTTCAGAGCCCAGACAGCAACTGAACCCAGTGCTGCTCCTGCCTGTAGGGAATCTGCTGGGCCCCACTGTGAGATTTCTAACAGCCCACTAAGAAATTTATTGCTGAGGTCTTGGCTATTGTGGTGGCAAAAGTCTCTAAAACTGGCAAGTGTAAGAGCTGGGGAGAGCTGCAGCCAGAGCCTCAAATTCTGGATTCATACCCTGTATTATTAACAAGCCAAGTGTGCCCCTTTAAGCAGAGGCACCCAACCCACAGCACGACCCTCAGCTTGCAACACATGATAGAATGTGTGGACGAAGTTTCACAATGCAAGTCACTGTCTGGGAAAGAAAGAATCAGATGAAATCTTAATGCAGCTGCCCTCCAATTCAGCTTGGTATGTAAATCAATAACTCAGAGCCATGACTGGGGGGGGGTGTAAATCCAGTGAGGTGGGCAGACAACTCCCTTGGGGACCCACGGCCCAGGGCAGGTGTGGGAATCTGAAGGTGGATGTGCGCCACGCTCTGTGTTGGAGACAGGCAGTTTGGAGGCAGGAATTGTCAAGTATCATAATTAAAATCAGAAAAGACATCCTATCCAGCACCCCTGCTCATCAGCAGGCATTAACTTGCACTTGGTGGCCAAGGACAAGGGCCAAAGAGATTGCCTATAGCTGCAGCTAATCTCACACTGTCAGAAAATCACTCTTAATTTCGTGATACCAGCCATCCTTCTGTTCCCCTTTTTCCCTGCATATGAGAAGGGAGAAAACCGACAGGTTCTGCAAGAAAAAAGCTGCCTGTACCTGCCAGTGATGAAGCAGGGGAAAGAACAGGCCAGGAGAACATCATTCTTGCTCCCAAAGAAAGCAGAGACATCAAAACAACACATCCCACAAACCCAGCACCCCAGATATGCTGCCAGCCCTCCAGAAGAGAAACAGATTCCTCATCCCTCACAAAAAACTACACAGCCCCTTGGGAGAAGACACATCCCATGAGGAGGCACCTTCCCTGGGAAACATATTCCCAGTTGCCCCTGCTAAGCCTCACAGCTCTGAGGGGGCATGGGGAGAACCCAAGTCCTGTCCTCCTCTCCCCCAGTATCACTGGCTGCTGCTGCTGGACAGGAGGCTGCGGAGGAGGGCCACAGCTCAACCAGACATTGCTCTAATTCAACATAAGCATTAAAAATAATAAGCAGTACTTTAAAACTGGGATTGCAAATCACAACAGCTACGTTTTAAAGCTACAGAGGATACTTTAATGCTATAATCCACATTAATCTGACACTAAGAACAAGACAAATACACTGTGGGTACTAATATGGTGCAGATGGTAAAGTGCAAGGCCATGTTAATGAAAGATGAAACACTCCACTATTCTTCCCTCTAGTATGCACGTACACTTCCCTTAAATATTTACTCTTGTGTTAATGTCAGCAGTGAGTCCCAGCCAGGATGGAGCTGATGGAAGCATGAAGTGATGTGCCATTCCCTGACAGCAGCTACAGCAAGTGTCCTAACTCAGAGACAAAGCAAAGCATGTCACTAATCAGGGTGATTCCAGCCTTACCAGGACCTCGGAACACTGCTCAGCTGCTGCCTGGAGATGTGCATGAAGCCAGGGAGAATTACATGTGAAAGCTCATCCTACAAAGTGATGACCAAGCTTTCTGTGGAAGCAATGAGACACTCGCACGGGGATATCTCAACTCACCCTTCAGGATATGCCGAACAATTTTAATGGAGCTGCCTCTCATATTCAGGATCTGGTGGACTCTCTGACGAATCTGATGGGGGGCAGGAAAGACAAGAAAATGATCTTCAGTACAACACAAACACATGCACAGTCCCACTTTGTCCCACTTTGAAGGATGAGCAGAGACCTGAGCACCACAAAACCTAACTCAGCCTTACTAGTCCTTAGTTCTGGAGCACCCACTCAGGAATATCCATGAAGGCACATGGCACAGGTACAAGTAATCACAGAACAAGTTCATAAACCCTGATGTATTTACACCAACAGAGATGCAGCATTTTGCACAGATCAAGAAAAGTCACCTACTGTAGCTCTTCTGAGAGCAGGTGCCCTTCCACTGCTCCCTCAGCAACGGCACCAACAGGGCCTGTCCATTTCAAATCCTGACCTCACTCACACAAACTGTATGAGCTGAGTGACAACAATCAGCTTCTGTCCCCTCTAATGCCCTCCTAACTGCTACAGCTTCATGGAGCTGTATGGACACAAGTGCAATAAACAAGAGGTTTCCTCCCCAGAAGGGAATTAGACAATTCCTCAACGCAGAAGCATTTGCAAGGATTTAGAGCCTTGTTTTCCACATGGATGGAAACAAAGATGATGTGCCAGCCTGGTACAAAGCTTTACCTGGGGAACATTGGCATTACAGATCTCTGCCATGATATAACAGATGAGCTGCAGCACGAAGAGCCCAGCATCCAGGCGACGGAGATAGAATTCATCTTCCATGTCATCATCTATGATCTCTCCCCGGCGCACCATGTCCTGCAAAGCCACATAAAGGAAAGCTTTGAGGATTGCCACAGAGCACTTCCCATTAGGAGAGGCAAATTTGGTGAAACTTGTGGTTTCTTAAGGTCTGTTCTGTTCCCAAAGGCATTATCAGCCCAGTATTTCTTGCTAAAGAAGTACTTTTAATAGTTCGTTTAAATTCACAAAACATTTCAATTGTGAAGGTTTTGCCTTTGCTGGTTGTGAAGTGTGTCCATCTGCAAATTAAAATTTTAATTTAAACATAAAAGTCACACTTCTACATCAAGTGGTGAGAGAGTGTGACTATGGAACAATCCCATGTATCCATGAGTTACAAGTTCTTTGTCAGAATGGAACAAAACCTCTCTTTTACTGGCCATCTGAGGGTGCTGTTCGGCAGTGCAGAACATGACTCCAGCAGGCTCACAGACCTACTGGGCTTCCAGCTTCATTATCAAGTGATGGATAACACTTATGAAAATCCCTCACAAGGACAGCTTTTCCATGCCCAGCTGGGCTCCTCCAGCTGTATTTGTGAGGGGGGCTGCCAGGGAAGAGCTGGGCCAGGGTCTGTGAGCCAAAGAGCGCTGATTCCCACAGGAATGCCAACCCACCATCCATCCTTCCTCTGCATACACAGGTTTCACAGTGAGAGGGAGGCCAGAGGAAGAACACATGAGGCCATTCCATTCCTTTCCATCCCTTGTGTCCAGATTGAGCATCTTCTTCAAAACACTGGCAAGAGCTGCCCAGCAGTGAGCTCGGAGCAGCCTCCTCCAAGAGTTGAGCTGGCCAAGGCCTCGAGATGAACCCACCCTGCACCCTCATAGAGACCAAGAGGCCCAAACAACTGCATCACGTGTGACCTTCTGCTTTTTGGGGATTGTTTCATCCTTAAACAAAGGAAGCAGCTTGTCAGGCCCCGGAGCTCGCTGCAGCTCTGTGATTTATTCCGCAGCCGTGTGGCAGGTGGGAGCAGTATTTCCTCATTAGAGCCATCACCTGCGAGCGCTCCGTACCTGCAACGCTCCGCAGGACGCGCTTCCTCGGGCACACGTGCTCGTGGCACACACACACACACAAAAGGTCACCAGCACTAAAGCTGACTGAGGCTGCCCAATTTCGCCAAGCCCTCACATCTAATGGTAAGAGGAGAGTTTTAGACACGAGAAGGAAATGAGCCCTGTGCGCCTCCCCCTGGAGAGGTGCAGTGGATGCTCTCCAGACAGAAGTCTGAGTGACTTAAAGATAGCTGATTCCCACTGCCTTCTGAAAAGAGAGGAAAGCTCAGGTAATGAAATACTTCTGCTTTCCTTCTAGAAATCTCACTTGTCAGTGTATGAACAATTTGAGTTTAAAGGCAAATTCCTCATTACTTGTGCCATGAAATCAACTGCTTTGGGTACAGTTGGATGTCACGTTTTAGCATCAGATTCTGTATGCTCCAGCACGTGCACAACTGTCATTTACTCCGGGTTCTCAAAATCATGGGCACAGGCATGACTGGGCAAAGCCTGCATGCAAGCTCTTGCCAATAAATAGAAAAATCCAATTTTGTGCAAGGAGTGACTTCCCTCACCATACATCCATGCCAAATGGCAGGAGTCTGATAAAATCTGATTTCTAAAGCTAAACAATGATGAGTCTGGCTGGTGAGAGAGTGGAATACTGACTGAATTATCAAAAAACCCCATTCAAGAAAGACAAGACACTCACTCCTGAAACACCGCTCACCCTCCGCACTGCACACAGGCTCACTGGCTGCTCTGCTCAACAGTGCTAAATTCCTGAGCAGAAAAACATCCACAGGCCAGGACTCTGAATCTCCAGAGCAGGAAACAAAGGCTGGGTCTGCTCTGCATTCTGATCCGAGCAATGTGATCGCAGGAGCTGGATCCAGGCAGCTGCAGTCTTGATTACAGAGCAGTGGCAGCTCTAACAGCCCCTCTCGGCAGAGGAGATTATTTTGTGCCAGTAAATTAAGCAGATATGAATTAGAAGACAAGTACAGTTTTAAGGTGCCTTTTCACAGTCCTTTCTTTAATTTTTTTTTAAAACAGCAGCCACCCTTTCAATGCTAATCTGCCTTCAGTACAGTACCAAACAGCCCCCTTCCCACTTGGTCTCTCTTTCAAAGCTGTCAGTTGCTAACCTCCAAATGAGCGCTCAGGTGCCATTTCTAATCTGCCAGCAATATGTACTGAGATGCCCCTTGCTGATGGGAGAAGACAGCAATAAGATGGGCTTCTGTGAAGCTAAAATGAGCTTCTCTCACACTAATGAGGCAGGACTGACAGGCCTCGAGGTGTCAAGTAGAGACTCCAAATCTAAAGGTGCAACGGACCTGCCAGTGCTGTACCAAAGATCACATCTGCTCCACACAGGTACTGCAGTAGGTTCTCCACATTCTTCCTCTACTACCACTCAACTTCCAGCACGTACAGCACAGCTGGCAGAGCAAAAGGGACGGGCACTGATCATAAACAAACCCCTATAGGACACAGTTTTACATGCTCACTGGGTGGGACAATAAGGCCAGTGCAGGACATCAGAGATGGGAAGGTTCTGAATGGCTGTGCACCCAAACGACTACACATGTCTCTTACTCCAAATAAGGAGTCTCTTCCCTTAATACTTTCTGTCTGTATCATTGAGGAGGGCTGATGGATGCAGGAGGTGCCTTCAGACCACAGGCTAGGAGTCATACTCACGGCCATTGCTAAGCCCTGGGACAAGAAGGATAAGGAGGATACAGGACTCGACACTTGTACCGGAGAGCAGCAAGCAGAAGATTTGGGTGAAGGTATCAGGTAACTGAGACTGTCCAGTACCACCTGCTCTCAGCTCTCACCACTGTGACAGCAATGTCTCCAGAAGTCTCTTTCACTCACAGAAGCTGCAGACAACACAGTGCCTTTGGCAGGCTGACCATCACATTCCTTGAACTGCAGAATATCAGGAGTGAACCTGGTCAGGAATGGGCTCTGTTCTAGTCAAGAGAGCCAACAGCAACCAAGTCACACCAAAGTGGTCAAGAAGCTCTCAGAACCACAGAAGAAACCACCAGAGCCTTCTGTCATTGAAAGGACTCTGTTTATGTTTGCCTTACAAGCAGAAATAAACTTGAATTTCTATAAATCAACCCTCCAGGCTGCAAGAGCCAAAAAGCACATCGTGACTGCTATAGAGCAGAACACAGAACAGGCCAGATCCTGCTCCAAGTTCAGCTTCAGAAGCAAGAAACAGATCCCAGGTCAGGGCAGACAGCTAAAAACACCCATCAGCCTCTGCAAGAACATTCAAGGCTTACCTGGGTTTGCTGGCCATGTGCTGGCAAAGCTTGAAGCACTGACAGTGCAACCCCAGCCGTGCTCCAGAACACCAAGAGCAGTTCCTCTCCCTTGCACACTCAACCCCTGCCAGGATGCCCCACCCTGCCCTCGGCACAGCTCCATGTAATTCAGTCTTTCTACACCAAACTGAAAGCACAGGCTGACACAAATCCCTACCTGTTATCCTCACCTGTGGACACCACTCTCATCCTAGGAGTTCCACCTCTCCCTTTCAAGGATGGAGTGGCTGAACTGTAGCACAATTAGCATGTAATTTGTAAGTCATTATAGTACAAAGTGTCTGGTGAGAATATTTTATCGAATAAACCTGCTGAGCATAATTTTCTGTGGAACTATAAAAATATTAAACCATCTCCTGTCATTTCCTACCATCTTTACCAAGGCTACCAAGGCTATTGCTGCCACCCATAATTATACCTCGTTTTAGAGAGATGCAAAAGCCACAGGATTTTGGACCACTTCCTACAGAAATAATTAAAGAATTTGAAAGGAGAACAAGATACTTTCATTAACTAAGAACTCTGAGAAAAGTGCTAACACAGGCATCAGGTGTTGGAGACAATGCTCTCATGGACTTAGCTATTGGGTTTCATAAGGCAATTAGAAAAATCACTAAGTTATCACCTCTGAATAGATTCCTTTCTGAACAGATTCCACCAAAGCAAACAAGGGGGTAACCCTGAGAAGGGGCTCAGCAACCTCATCCTGTTATACTGGGATAAGGGTGCAGTTTGATTTCAAGTGTTCCTCCTCAAAACAGCTGGCTTCAGAAACTCCTCCTCTCCCTTCCATCCTCAACTATTCCCCCACCATTACTGCTGAGGGCTGAAAAACAGGGCTGTAAACTAGATCACTAAAACAAGCCAAGCTAAAAGAAATAAAAAGGAAAAGAACTGCAAGAGCAGGAGCTTCTTATGCCAGCTGCGCTACTAAAGATAAAGCACTCAGTCATTCCCTGTGTAATCAGCTTTTCACTCCTTGTAATGCAAGACTTACACCAGCATACTCTGTCCATCAGACTCGGATCTCACTCTCAACAGAACAGAATCAATCTGTAAAACCTCACCAGGTATCATTTTTCTATGGAACAGAGAGAAAGGTGAGGATCCGTATATCAGGTTTTTGGGGTACTATGTCCTCTACTTCAAGGGGAAGGTCTGAATTCCCCAAGTGGCAGAGCAGTTTCTAAAGCATTCATACCCTCCACCTCAATGATTCATGTGCCACAACTAGGAACATAAAAGTGTTCCATAAATCCTGTCACAGCCAGACATTGCCATGATGTGACAGACAGAATGATGGCTTTTGCCTATTTCTGTGTGGGTAAAACGTTTGAGCCACTTCACTCAGGAGACCATGTCCCACTGACCCCCTGAGAATGTTACAAAATAAAGCAAACAATAATTTCAAGAGAGTCCCAAGCAAGGAATGAACCTCAGCATCGCATTTCATATATGTTGTGCCCAGTACATGGCACTCATGAGATTTTTCTGCCAAATCCTATTTTTAGTTCTAATAGGAGGTGAAGAATTGAGATCTATTGTGAATATGCAAGGAAAATCTGAGGTTCCTTAGTTTCTCTTCTCTTCTCTTGTGGATTAGTAGACATGAATGGGTTAATATTATTAATTAAAGAGCTTTCACACAAGCTTCTTCACATTCAAATTCCCTCTACCCCTGCTTTGTGCTGGCTGTTTGCTACAGATGTAATGTTTGCAGGCTGCTCCAGGGTGTTCCTGGATAAAGGGCATGTACCCTCACTCTGTATGTGGCATTTTAGGACTCTGTACAACAGCTTCAACACACTGCAAGGCTTCTCCCAGAAAAATCCATTTTGGTTTTTGGGTTCTAAAACCCCTACGCCAACACCAAAATACAAAGGATAAATCGTTTCTTGCCCTGTTCTGAAGAGGATGGACAGAGCATGGAGGGAGAGCAGGAAAGGGTAAATGCTGTTTTTCTCCAGGCCACTGCTCACTGGTGACACTGCCACGGTCCATATGGAGCCCGAGTGCTGGCAGCAAAAGCAGCTCCATTCATCACTCACTCCCGTGCCTCTTTAAGCAGCAGCAGCGCTCTGATGCCCTCAGAATGTTTGGCAGTGCCCACAGAAGCAGCCTTGGCAGTGGGCAGGCAGCTGTTTGTTGGGGTCTGGTGGGGGGCTGCTGCACAGAGAGCGTGGCGCACGGGACGGCAGCTGCAGCCGTTGCTCTCCATCAGCACTAATCAATCTCACACCCTCCTCAGTGCTGATACAGATAATCTTGTGGGAAGCTGGCCAAGCTTGCTAACAGCTCTGCAAGCTGCTTCCTGACTCCAGCCGCTCGTTCTCTTTCAAAAGGTCTGTTTCAGCTTCAGTTCCAAGAAGTGCTGCGCAGCACCGAGGCTCGTGTCACTCAGACATTCACTGCTGGTGTGCAGAGAGCACACAGCCCTTGGCTGCACCTCAGCTAACTCATCAACACAGACGCTTTCTCGCCACTCATCCAACTCTACAGGCCAGGGTAGGACATTATCATGTAATTGTCTCTCTGCATTTCACCTACTCTCCATCTGCCAAACCAAGCAGGACTGCAGCCAGGTAAAAGTGAAGGCAAATTGAAGCACAGACATAGGGCCTTCTAGTAAAATTCACTCTAAGAGATAGCCAGAAGCACTCACTGTAGAGAAGTTCTCAGCCTATTTTATTTGAGGTTACCTGGAAGTTGGAGAGTGAGGCAACAGGAACTAAGAGGTATGAGGGCACAGCTGAGAAGAGTGACCTGGCTGAGCCAGGAGTCCTGTGCATATAACTTGCCTGTGCAGAGGTGTTACAGACATGACCTGGCAAAACTTAAGCAACACATACGTGTTTCTCTCCATCAATCTTCTTATCAGCTGCCTGCATTGCATCCAGGTACTTAAAATACAGCTCCATCAGCCTATCAACCTGCAAGGGCAGAAGAGAGATGCATAAGCAAGAAAAAAGAACAATGCAATCATCTTTAATCTTTCATGTGATTTTGTTTTCTTTCCAACTTCAGTCTTCATGAAGCAACAAGCAACTGTCCCTCCCGGGAAGGAACATGTTACAGGAGGAGGATACAAGTGCTGGTCGGATGAGCACAGTGAGGCTGCAGGCATTTGGATGTAACCCCATATGGGAACACGGTCCCGTCAGCACCAGATAAACGGCAGCAAATAGACACTTGTCCCCAGCTCACTCTCTCTGTGCTGTGTCTCTCCAGGCTCCTGGTTTCCCCAGAGGACCTCTCTATGTGTGCTGGATGTTCCAGCTCTCCTGCTCTCCTCTGAACTGTGTTAGGGCAACTGAAATCCTATCTAGTAATTTTCAGCAATTGGTAGAACAGGTTATGAAAAACACTTTTAAAACACACTAATGAGGAATACTAAGGAACCACTATTTTCCCAATGGTAGAATTTACAAATCCCTTTGGATTCCTGGTTTGCAAAAGCTACTATTTCTCTTCTGCAATGCTTTGATCTATCCACCAATATGTAAATATTTTGGAAAGAATTTCCAAGAGCAAACACCACTAAAGTGAAACATTCTAGGAGAGGAGTGGGGAATGTTAAATGTGTATCACAGCAATTCCTAAACTCTCTGCAAAAGAACTTCACCAGACACACTGGCACCCTTCCATGCTGTCCTGGTCTCAGAGCCAGCACAATGTAATACCACATACTGTATCCTCTGGTCAGGCTTCAGCAGAGACACAACCCAGGACAGAATCATGACTACTATATACAAGAGCACCAGAAAACAAGAGCAAAGGTGATGTGGAAGTCAAGCATTAAATGTCCAGTTTTGCAGTTTGTAGATACAATGTGAACAAGAGAACGATGGCAAGTGACAGCAGAAGTCTCAGCAGGCAGGTACAATGATGGCTTTTCATAACTTAGCGAATGCACACAGGCATCCTGCCCTGAGCAAGTGTCCTGAGCAAGCCCTGCAGCCCAGAGACAGAGGCATATTCAGCACTCACCTTCTCACTGTCATTCTCTGTGAATTTATTCAGTAACCGTGTCCTCTGCTGCCCTCTCAGGTTTCGCAGAAGGGAGGCCAGGATGGAACAGACATGTTCTAGAGATACAAAATGAAAATTGCATGCTGAGATCAGGAACGGGAACTTATTTTCCTCTGTAAAATGCCATTAAATTTACTACTAGCACTCCACCGTGTAGTTGTTGAAAAAGTGGAACCCTGATTCCTTCCCCATCACAGTGAGAGGAGACAGAGCACTGTCAAGAGCCACAAGCCGTGTTTGCAGGGAGCACAGATAGCTCCTCACCTACCTCATCCCTCACTCAGTGAGGTTTCTTCCTTCTCTCCCTCAGGAAGCTGAAAAAGCATCTCACATAGAGCACAAGTTCCACTAAGGTTTCCTCCCCAGACCATGCACCTGCCCAGCAGTGCACACACCTTGGGACTCTCCATCACAGCCTAAAGACACCACATGCTGCCTCCTCCTCCCTAAGGCCTAAAGGAACCCTGGATGAAGCACTGTCTCCCAAATGACTCTCAGGTCACCAAAGCAGAGACAGTTATTGAAAGAGGAGAGCTGAAGAAAGGAGCATGTGTGCCAGCGTGCAGCTCCCGCAGAGACAGAATTGGTACGAGCTAAAGGAAAAATCCTCAAACCAACCACTTTCATATATAGAAAACCCCATCAGTGAATATAAATGGGCCACAACAGACCAGAAACAACCAAACAAACGTGTTTACAGTCTTCTCAGCTGCACTTGTGGGTTGTATTTTACAGCAAAAACCCTGGAGCTAACTAAAAAGTCAGGGCTGCAAGTACACAGGAGACATCTGTGTCAGGGTCCAACCACAGCATCACTCTGACCGAGCCACACGCCTCGAGCCCAAGCACAACAGTGTAAAGCTTGAGTTCCTTTCCAAACCACAAGGTAGTACTTCCCACCTGCAGGTCTGCATTAAACACAGTCCTGGTGCTTTAGAAACCCCAGCTTCTCCAAGATGTCCTCATTATCATCTTGCTGATTAAGACTGATGAAAATTAATGGCCTTAAACATTTCCTCACTCACAGTGGTGGGGAGAGAAAGAGCCTGAAGATTTCTTATTTCCAGAGAGGGAAACATAGTGTTCAGAGGAGAAGGATCACCATCTCACTGCCATCACCATTTTGACGTGCACTTCCCTGGTGCTGCCCCACCCGGAGCCAGGAGCAGCCCTGGCTGATCGCTCCAGTGCACAAAGAACAAGCGACACCACCGTGTTTGCCAGGAGCTCCTTCTCCCACTGCCTGGGCCCTGGAAGGCAAAGGCACACAGGCTGCCTGGCCAGGGTGTCTGTGCTCCCCTGCTGCACGGATTATCTGCATCCTGCACAAGGGCAAGCAAGAGGAGCGGCTGCACAGGCGTACGCACACCCCCCATTTCATTAGCTACTTATAAATGGAGCTTCCTCTTCGAAACAGATTTCTGCCTGAGGTGGTGTCAATTTTTCATGTTCCAAGGAGATTGGGAGCGCTGCCGGCAGGAGGAGCAGGCAGATAACAGGTTTATCGGGTGGCCGCACCGTGTGGCTGCTCCGTCATTCCGACAGGATAACGGGGGTGAAGGATGGCCCCGGGGGTGTCAGTGCACGCTCCCGCTGCACAGAAACTGTTACTCCACGAAAAGCAACACCAAATTAAGTGTCAACATTAAAAAAGTATTGTAAAAGCCTCCAAGTCCTTGCGAGATCCTGTTTTCTTAAGGTGAAAGAATTATAACAAAATGAAGATTTTTTTTTCTCATATATCCCAACATATGCTCTGTTGATTCAGGAAGAAGCCAGCATTCTGTTTTTCACACTATTTTTTCCCCTCAACCTTCTTTTTTTGGAACTGTTGACACAGCAGTTTAGTAGCAATATTCTCACCAATGATCTATCTTCATTGCTTTTTTCCAATATTCCCTTACTAGGAAATGTATTTTAGCCATCATTTTTGCTTTGGTGGTCATATGCAGATATTTATCCATTTTATCAATAAAATCTTTAAAACTACTGACAAGTCTAAAGGAGCTGACACAGAGGTTTTGAGAACAAGGTTATTCTTTCAACATATCACTGCAGAAAATCCAGGAAATATTTAGTTGCCTGGTCAAAATGTTCAAAGAAATATCTTACAAAAATATTTCTGAACTATCTAAACCTTTTTTTTGGATCAGATTCCTGAAAAAAAAAAAAGCACTAGTGTGTTCCAACCCCTCAAAATCAAGGTTATGCCACAATGCAAGTCCTGGCCCAATAAACACCCACACCCACGTGCAAGGACAGCCAAAAGGAGGGTGAGCCTTGATGGGATGAGTGGTTGAATCCACAATTTGGGGGATTAAAGTGTTTGCACAAGCTGTGAGAAGCGAGAGGTGCTAATCTGGGGGCACAGGTTCCCATGGATGGAGTCTCACCATTTTCCCATGTACTGCTCACATCTCCATCTCACATGTACAACATTTTAAAAGCTGTAATCACAATATTTGCTCAGGGCTGGATCTCCTTTGGGAAATGATGAGTAACTGGTGCTGTTGAGTTCCCAGAATCAAGAACCTGCAGCTGCCCTGCTTTGATCTCAGTGCAGACAGGGGCCAGGAGCTGAGCATTGCCCTGGGGCAAAGCCTCAGGCAGCCTGCCTGCTACAGAATGTTCTGGGAACTCCTCCATAGGCATGTAATGCTCAGCCAAAGTCCACATCACCTGCACAAAATGCATCACTTTCAGAGAGGGCACAGACTAGGCCAGAGGCAGAAGTTGCTGCCAAGCACCATTTCAAAGAATGAGTAGATGTGATTCTTTTGAGAAGCAAACACCAAACCGAGCCATGCTCAGCAGCACAAAGGTGCCTCCATAAAAATAGCTGGTACCAGTTGGCAGCTAGTATGCATCAAGAACAACTTTTTTCATACACACATCCCAAAATCCTGTAAATTCATGGGTATAGGAAGAGATTTAACACTGCTGCTGCCCCATGGCTGGGTCACCTGCAGGCCCTGCCACTCCCCATAACCTCAACACCACAGGGCACCATGGCAGCGCATCCCTGGCTCTAGGAGGTCACATCTCATGTGCTCCCCAGCTGCACCAGGGTCCTGCTTAGCCCAGGATCACCTCGAGCTCTCAGGATCCTCTCCCTGTCCAGACAGGCACGGACACTTCAGCATGCAGGCAGTGTTTAAAACACCCTAATTAGATCGATCTTGACTTCAGCTTGGCGTGTTGGAATACAGATTAATCTATTCCATGGCTGGCGCTGGCAGCTGCAACAGCAGGAGGTCCTGTCAAATCAAGCTGTAACATTACACTCCTCTGCCTTTATTACCCACACCCCCCTTCCCTTTTTTTTACATCTCATTATAATGGACATCTGCCTGGCAGGGGAGGAAGATCAACAGTGAGGAAGAGGAGGTAAGCATCATCCCGCAGGAAGGGGGGCAGGTCTGGATGTCAGGGACAGCAGCCCTTTGGAGGCCCAGCAGGATGATCTGGTGAACCCAGCACATTTAAGAGCCTTCTGTTTTGTAAAGAACTCTTAAGATAAATTGTTTTTTCTAATCAGGAGCAGGAAAATACTAGAAAAACACTAGAAAAAAAGCAAGCCAGTTCTTTGAGACACTTCTACCCCTCCTCTGCTCACAACCCTGTGGCTTCATGGCTGTTTGCTGGGAAACCTGGATGAAGCCCCTGACTCGGTTCATGGCAGGATTAGGGTGTAGGATCTGATGGTGCTCACCTGTTGTTACATGCACTGATAATCTGCATTTTAAAAGAGTAACTCACCCAAGTATGACCACATTTTGCCAAGAAAAATCTTACCTTAAAACACTGATGAAAGCGAGTAACACTGATTTTACTGATGGGGGAAGAGGGGCCTGGAAGGGCTGGAAAAGCTCCACATGCAACAGCCCCCGTGAGCTGGATCCAGCCATCACACTGAACGTAGAACAAAATTCTTCCTATTGACCGAGAAAGTTTATTTTTGTGATGTTCTTGCAACAGAGCACGTTCACTTTAATTGAGATAAATTCAACTCTGTTCTCAGCATCATGGCTCACTCAAATCTCAGGCTGCAGTCAGAGGGTGATGGCAAAATAACAAATTGGTATAATAAAGTTCTGTTTAAACAGACTGATGCCCTCCCCAGGTGCTCACTCCTGAAGACCACCAAATGAAAAACACTTTCTGATGGTTGGCAGAAGGTGCTCAGTTAATACTGATAACTCTTTTATTGGGCCATGTTTCTGCTACTGCCTTTTCACTTCCTCACACCCAGAAAACCTGGTTTTGCAGCAGAGATTCTTTCCAAGAGCTCTACTGCCTTTCATGCATGTCACAAAGGAGTAAGAGGATACTTACTAAGAAATGGGTTTTGTTGTTGTTTTTAAAAGAAGAGTATAGCTGAGGATCTCTAAAAGAGGCTGTTATTGATAGAGGGCAAACAAGCAAAACACCCCAGCAATAGGAATTCTCCTTTGGAAATTGGCTGAACTAATTCTCATGTTATCAAATTAAGCATTCCTAAGTAAAACTGACATCTAAGACAAGAGAAAGCATTTAAATGAAGATGAATTGGACAAACATCCTTTTATAGTTCATTAGACTCTCCAAGTGAGCAAAACTCACTGCAAATAACCATCCTGAGAAAGAGCAGGAGGATATACAGCCTGTCGAGCCAGCTATGATTGCTTCACTACAGACTCTCTAATTCAGGAGGAATTTGTGTTTTCTCCCTTTTTAGCTCACTAAGACTGTTCAAGAATTTCAAGTCAGCTTCCAGTGTTGTGACGTGACTCTGTGCCAGAGCTGCTGCACCCTCATGGACAGGGACAACACACTGATCCTCAGCTCTGCAACAGGAGGGTTTGGGAACAAACACTCATACAGCATCCCTGGCATTTCAACATTCACAACACAAAAGTATTAAGATCTTACCCTCTATTTATGCCAAGAGCCACCCAGAGCCAGATTCCCACCCGTTCTCTGCAATCACATACATTAAGGGGACTCCACTCACAGCACATATCCACGGCGTGGCACCTCCTACACCTGGCTGCTTCTCTTCATGGCTACCCAACCCAGCTGGGCACTTGCATGAGTACTGTGACCACACAAACACAGGAAAACTCTAAGTAAGCCATCTCTGTTTTCAACAACAAAATATTTCTGTTTTGAATTGCTTCACTGCCTCAGAAAAAGGGAAATTGCTTCGAATGAGATTTTGCTCCCAAACCTAATATCCTAATATAATGATGTGTACAAATGCAGGCAAAATTCAAGTGTAGATAATGTGTACTCAGTTAGACACCACAGGCCCAATCTTCAGGCTCAGATCATCCATAAAGATGGTTAAGAAATTTTCCCTTTCTTTTTTCCTAATTATATAGTGTACATAAAGCATAAATACGTGCAGCTTGGATTTAAATTGTTCACAGGCTCCCTAGAGTAAAATAATTTTTAAACACTGACAGTGTTTAAAATGTAGCTAACCAGCACTGACACCTTTATGCTAGCATTTAAAAAGGGAGAAATACATTACAGAGAAGTTACTTTTATCAAATTTAATTTGGATTATAAATTTCTATAATAAATAAAAGCTCAGCAAGTCACATTGAGATTTTTTTTTCACTAGGGTATTTATTATTTTGTCACATTCAGAACACTGCCTTAGAGACAATAAAACAAACATGGTTTTATAGACTATCTCTTATGTAAATAGCAACACTGCCATAAAATAAATACAAGGGAACATTTTCCTACAAACACCAGATACATACAGAAGATTTGGAGCTCTAGAGATGGAACACTGGATGCCCTGTGGAGCCACAGCAGGTGCCACTACCCCCAAGCCTGGCAGCACTTCCTTCAGCCACTGCAGACAAAGGGGTGGTGGGACAGAAAAGGACAAACTCTTTGGCAGAGTTTGCCAAATGCTGGAGCATTTTAGCAGGGCTGTCACCTAAGTAGCTGTAATTCAGCCCGAGGGCACAGAGCCCACTGAGGATTTTGTTTCACAGAACAGTCCAAGGTGTCCATCCTGACACCATCCCAGTGGCAACACAGCAAAGGCAAGGACAGTACAGCTCCTCAGAGCTGCTTTATTAAACACTGATGCCACTGCTGCAAAGCCATTCCAGTGAGTCCTTTAAAGGAATCTCTTCCTCCATTTGGCATACACATGAATGCTCTCCTAAGAGAAGATAGTCTTAATTATTTTTTTTTAAACAGACTGAACACAGGTTAAAGTTTTTATGAGAAAAGATGACAAGAGAAGACTGAGCACGAGTGCTCTTTTTGACCAATAAACAAAGAGATGAGGAGAAAGCAGCATGTTCCTGAGACCAGCTCAGCACAGAGGGCACCAGCTCCATCATGCCAAACCTGCACCATTTCCCTTAAAGCCAGAGGCACCCAGAAGACTGTGCTGTGCTCCTCCCCAGCAGCAATTACTGCATGGTTGGAGCACTCACAAAGTAAAAGCATATACACTGTGCTGCTGACACCTGTGTCAGGACAGTGTGACAGGCTCCAGGGAATGCTGTTAAACATCTCTATTAACTCCCATCCTTAGAAATTCAGTAACCTACCTGCCCAGTGATGCAAAACAAAGAAAATTGGACTTACTATCACAGCCTTTTAGGGAGAGTTTATTTTAATAGAACTGATTTCTGGGTTCATCTTAATGTTCTCCATTTCTTCTGCATGTTAATGAGACAGAGGTGTGATACCAAGCCCAATTTGCACAGATCATTCCATTTTCCTGAGGGCAGATTGGCTTTTCACCCTATTACAGAAATAGTGAGGAATGGACCCTGTCAGGGCTTTCCAGACTAATCCTCTCAGTAGCCAGGACTGCACACAGGTATCATCTGCAGTCTCCAGAAGAAGCAGATGAGACAGAGATTAGCTCACTTTCCCAAACTGAAAAATTAAGTCAATGCCACGAGCCACATGCCCAGATCTCTACTCAGAACCTCCTATTTTAGCTGTAGCATTCCTTCAGTAAGAAGAATTAAACAATCTCACTTTCATACTGCAAATGAAAATTTAAAACCATCCCCTAAACCCATCTAAGTGCAACTGCGTATTTTATTACATAAACCTGCAATTTTATTACATAACCTATAGAAACCAAACTTATCTCTGCAATTCCATTACATAAACTCCACACCACAAAACAGTATTTCCTCATCACCATTATCTGCCCAAGACAAGCAACACAAGGCAGATAAAATGGCCAGACCTGGCAGCAGGGGTGTGAATTGCTCTGGGGCGGGTGCTGGGTGACAGGTGAGTCCCTGCTCTCCATCTGTGCCAGGAAAGCAGCATGTGCACAGCCCACAGCACTGCCCAGTCCTTGTCCTCAGGAGAGAGGACAAGCAGATGCACAGGGAGATGCCCCTGGCTTGGCAGTTCTGCCAGGGAAAGGAACTGCCCAGTCCCAGTAGATGCCTCAGTGGGTGTCCAAAGAGCTCTGCAGGGCAGCACCTCCCTCCTGGGCTTGGGAGAACACCTGAGTCCCACCTGAGCCACCAGGACAGCCCCAAAGCAGGGGATTTGGGATCAGAGCTCCTATTTTGTTGCTGTTTCCTTTCCCTTGGTTTGCTGCAGGAGTTCAGAATGGATACTAGGCAAACTTGAGATCCACTCATATCTCTTCAGTTTTTGACAATATTCACCCAGTACAGAACTGAGATGAGCAACAAACTGGCATCAAACCTCAAGCATCACTGGCAGCATTTAAAGTTTCTTCCAAGACAGTCAAAGAACAACAAAATGGGAAAGGCAATGTTACCAGGAGCAGGAGGGACTGACCCCAGACTCAGCTCAGTGTAACATCCCACAGTAACAGCAGTAATACTCCACAGCAGATCTCTGTTAGAGCAGAGTTTTCCAGGAGAGAGAGGAAAAAATATAAAAAGAAAAAAAAAGCAACTTCAAAAGCAAAGCAGTTTATTTCTGCAGTGCCTGATCTTCATCCAGTCACACTTCAGTGCTCAGAGCCATGAAAACACTGCTTTTGAGGTGACATTTGTAGTTGCCTCATTACTCTTTTCAAAAGAGTTTTGCATCAGAGTGAGAGCTTCAAACAACAGACTCTACAGGAGTAAAATAACTTATTAACAGCACACAAAATGGAATCACCAGGAACTGCTGATACCAAAACAAGCAGGACAAGTGTGCCCTCAACAGCCAGTTGTGATAGGGAGCAGCAGATCCAAAAGCTATAGGAGGTGCTGCACCTCTCCCTCCTCACTGCAGGCACTTTTCAGACACTGGCTGTCCATTCACCCCCTCCATGGCAGTAAGAAGGATCTGGAAGCACGCCTACCTTCGTGTTCTTTTTCAGTTGTTCCAACTTTCTTTATCTTTTTTGGTGATTTCATAAAGAGAGGGAAGATGGTTCTCAGCCCAAGGATGTCCACAAACTTGTGGCAGTTGTCTGTGCCCTCAGGTCCAATCATGGCGTGGTCCAGCACCTTCAGGGCGCTGCTGCGGGAAATCTTCTTCTCTCTGTGAAAAGAAAGGGGCAAGTTAAACTGTACAGGGACATGAGGAGTTTGGGAGCATGCTGCTTTAAAGAGACAAGAGAAAGGAACACAACAAGGAAAGGACGAAGAGTCTGAGCACAAGCTCAAAGAAGGATTTTTCTTCTAGAAGCCAAAACATATCGACACTCTTTTCAAAACCGTGGCTGAGAATATTGTCTTGGTTATTTCTTTTTTAATGTCTTTCATTTATTTTTATTCTATTTTATGTATTTTACTGTTATGATTTTATTTTCTTATTTCTTGGCTACTTAAGAAGCTATTTCTTTACTTACTTACAAACACTGGCACAACATAGCAAGGAAGGCTGGGTTGGGTACACAAAGCAAATACTGTTACACCAAAAAAATCAGGATTTAGATCTAGCAATAGCTGGATTCAATAAAGAAGTAAGTTTGGTAAGCACAGCTTGGTCAGCTATAATGAAAAACCCTCTGTGGAAGGACACAGACAGACTGGGGCTGTTCTGTTTTAATGCCAGTTCACAATGTTAATGGTGGTAATTCACACCAGTAACACAGAGGTAGTCTGAAAATTATCTCCAGCTGCCCTGTACCTCTCAAACCAAAACAGAGGAATTTATAATTCATCCAGGGGAAAATTTAAAATATCCTGTGAAATAGGAACTGAAAAACCTATCAGTAATACAGCCCATAAAACCACCAGACCAGGTGAACATCAACATGAGCTGGATAACAACAGCCACCACTTTCTCCAAAGGCCAGCCCAGGAGGACATTCCCCGCAGGATAGGCTGGTCACAAGCCCCACCACTTTCCACTCCAAGCTCATGTCAGTCTTCTCAATTGTGCCCTCCTGCAGACTGAGTCACCCAGACCTTGTGTCCACCAGCAGGGGCTCCTCAAAGCCTCCAGAGAGCTGTGGAAAACAACTTCACCGCAGAGACCAAACTCCATGAACCCCTAACAACATGCAAACTAAAAACCACATGTATGAACACCCCATAAAAAGAAAGTGACCTTGCCCAGTGCAGCCCCAGGGACTTCCAAAGGGCATGAGCTGGAGGCTGAGCTCCCTTCACGGGAGAAGGATCAGAAGGTGGTTCAACACCTCCACCTACCCGTTACTGAGAGCTAAAAATAAAGTACTCCTTAGGCCAGATGACACCAGAAATGTTTTCAGGGGAAGTAATTGCATATTGATCAGCATTTAGGAAGGCTGTGCAGGGCTGAGCTCTGGAATATTCATTGGGTTTAAGTTCAGGCTTTTAGAGATCAATAGCTGCTTGACTGGACTGTCTGGAGTTGATTTTATTTGAAATATTTATTCTGCTGGAGGGCAAGCAGTTTATCTTAGTCTCATCTGTGCTTATCGAGGGAACTTTTAGCTGAACACTAATTCACAGATAAGCATATGTGAGGATCATCAAATGGGGAGGGACCTCAGTCTTCACAGGAGCTCTGAATTACAACTTTATTCACTAACCCTTGTTTTCCTCCTTTGAACACCTTCACATCTGAGAGAATTCTTTTGGCACATCCATTATTTCGAAAAGAAGAGGTGCTGACATTGTTTGGACTTTTCACATTAGCAGAGCACAGCCTCTCACTCTACAAGATACCAGCTAAACCAGAATATTAGATTTCCTGTGAAAGTGATGCATAAAATGGTTCCGATTAATTAACCAGAAGATTCAGTAAAGAGACGGCCTAAGTTGCCACGGGGTCATTAGGAACAGCAGGACAAGAAAACATAAAAAGATTTTAATAATCAGAAAAAACCCACCCTGAAATAGCTACAGTCAAGCTTCAGGGAGCTGTATGGACGTGCCTGTTTTCACCTTGTTTTGCTGAACAGGAGTAAAAGCTTTATTGAGGGTCAAGAAAAGCCCTGGAATAGCTGCAGGACAGAACATCATGTGGTCCAGTTGGAGCAGGTCCCTGTGAGCTCCCTGGGCTCCATTTGTCCCTGCGCACACACAAGCTCCTCAGTTAATAGCTGGGAAAGCCACACATCATCTTCCCCGTGCCACAGAGAACCTCCCTGACACATCCCCTGGGAGCAGCACGGCTGCATCTCCTCAAACCCGACACAATTCTACAGCCAAAGCAATAAGCTGCCTGTCAGGAGCTGACAGGACAAGCATGTTTTCCTCTTTGGGCTTTGTAAGGTACACTGCAGTTGGGTTACCAAGGCAAGGCCGAGGGACTGTGCGCTAAAAGCGCTTCCTGACCTAAAAAGAAAATTTAATTCTACGGGACATTTCTCCATTCTGCACTGGTGGCTACCACCTTGATAAACAACCTTATTTTTGATAAAGATGCTAGACAAAATAAATAAGCCTCCATTGGATGCAAATTAAATAATTCTATCTACCCATGCTGTCATCCCACTTCCAAACTCCCTATTGCAGTTCTGCTGTCACTGGCTCCGTCCCTCTCGACCTGCTCTTCTCCCACATCCTCTGCTCATCTCCCATGTACCTGCTTGGTGAAGCCCCAATCCTCAGAGCCAACTGCAAGTCCCAGACCCCAGCACGAGTCCAGGACCCAGGTGGCCATGGACATGCACATAAGGCACATCAGCCCCACTGGGCTCATTTTCAGGTGTTACCACTGTTTCCCCATAAACTAAGAGAAGTTCAGGTGATATAACATCATCTTTAACTGGTGGTCACACATTTCAAGGCTCACCACAACAGGAACCATCCTGTTCTCAGGACTGTCTGTAGGAATATCAGGAGCACATTAAATACTCATCCAAAAGCTGCTGCACCTCTGTGTGCATGACCATCAATAACAGAACGACTTGGCTGGATGGATCAGGCAGCACCAGTCACAGAATGCTGTGTTCCCTACGACAGTAATGGAGATTCAAGCCTGATATCTTTATTCTCACAGAGCTTATCTATCTCACATCATGTCAATACACTTTCAACTTTGCCTATTTGTCCTTTCATCTGCACAGACCGTGGTACGATGATTAACCACCTCCAGAGTAAAACCAAAACATTACAGATCTTTGTCCCCGGCCTTCAGAGGACACTGACAGGAGAGAAAAATACTCTGCCTTGTTTGTGGGCGAGGTGGTCAATCACAACTGAATGGCACATCTGTTCTCTCTGTTTATCATGAAGGTATCAAGAAGATACAGATGTTCAATACTCTCAGTGCAGCTCCGGATCACAAATACCCAGGTTCACTCCCTATTTACAACATCAGACTGCAGCCACCCTGTCCAAGAAAAACTGAGCACTTGTGAGAGTTTCTAAACATTAGAGTTACATTAGAAGAGTTTTAAAAAAATAATCAGTTGCCAATATAGTCCATGCCTGTGGACAGTAGTGACAGAAGTTTCTAGAATATATTCTGTGAAATGTTTTTTTTTTTCTCTGCTGTTAATTTACCAATCCCATTCAAACTGTAGAATAGGTTCGGGTTCTAAGCATTCACATCTTGAGGTCTTGGAAACTCTGTCCATCAGATGGGGCTGCTGCTGGCAGATCAGTCATGCTCTGTCCCTCCCAACCCCTTTGCAACTACTGCAGGGGGCCAAATGCAGCCAGGGAGAAATTTTCCTCTGTCATAATTTTCCAGCTGAGATCCTGGTACAGAGAGTGGTAAACAGTGGAGACCAAAAATGAGGAAAAAGCTATTAAAAATCCAAACACTGAGTCCCACCCACACGGCACAAGAACTCCAAGTAATTAGTTCTGCAAGGCTGGCTTAGCAGCTTAGGACTCCAGGCAGAGGGAGGCCTCCCTCCCGTTCCTAGTTTTGGAGCTTTTCCTTAATTAGCCTCAAGAAAACCCAGTGTTCCTATTTGAATAATCCATGTTAGGTTATTTATTCAGTTCTCTGCTGCCGCACATTTCCCAGCCCTGCGCAGCAGGAACTCAGCATTCCTGGCTGGTGTTTGCTAACCTGCCAGCACACAGCCTGGCACTCCAGGGACAGCCAGACAGAGCCTGCTGTGCCCTCCCACAGGTCCAGGGAGCCAGACAGCTCAGCAGACACAACTCAGTGCCAGGTCAGCAAGTGAAGAGAGAGCAGAGAAGCCCCAGAGGTTCAGGGTGTGACAAACCACGGCACGAGAAATGCAAACTTATGCCCCATTCATGAAAGCAATTCTTGTATCAGCACCCACAAAAATTCAGCAGTTCAGAGGCTACACAATGCAGTGGAGCCTGAACTGGCTAACAACAGGAAAAGTGTTTTCCCTAGAGACATCCAAAGGTTCTCTCCTGCCCAAAGAGGCGTTTTCTAATTCCTTACAGGACTAGTGGCCTGACCTACAGAATTCTCTATGGTTGACATCCAGATGAAAGATCTGCACTGCTACTTTCCAGTAGCCACCGTGGCAACCTCAGCTCTTAGGAAACAAAGCAAAAGACAAGAAGTGGAGTTATCATGTCTGAGAAAGTCCGACTTACCTGCTGAAAAAAAAAAAAAAAGAGAGGAAAGGCAAATATCCTAATACAGAAATTTTACAAATACAAACATCTAGCCAAAGCATGTGTTGGTACATCAAAAGCAGGAAGGAAATCACAACATTAATGAGGTACCTGAGCATCAGGTTCATCAGCTGCAGACCTTCACCCTTCAGGAAGCGATCACGATTGGAGCTGAGCATTAGGCAGGAGCAAAGGGAGTCAAACAGGTTCTCCATCATTTCCTGTTCTTCTGCTGTACTTGGGTTGTGTCGTTTAAACACCTGCATGACAAAGCAAGCAAAATTACACCCAAATGTTGGGCCATGCTGTTGCAGAGTATGCACCACAAACCTCCAGCACCTGGCAGGTGTAAGCCAGTGATCACACAGGTCACTGCTGCATCCTCCCTGCAACTCTGCTGCCTTTGGCTGCCCTGACTGTGCACCCACAGATGTGCAGTTGCCTGGTGGAGTATTTAAAGGGCCTCCAAGGGAAAGGGCAAATTCACACATAAGTATGTGGATAAGCTTGTTACCAGAGGACTCCTGGGCACAACTCATATCTCAGAGTACAGGCAGCACTACAGGTGAGCTATCAACACAATACCTTCACCTCACTCAAATACGGGAACAATGCAGCCCAATGCTGGGAATGGAGAATCCTGAAGATGGATAAATTCCAACCCTGCCTATTCCCCAACTTGCCATGAAATTGCAAAATAAAAATTTGACCTCCGTGTACCTCAACCTTAACATCTTTAAAACAGGGATTAACCTCACTGACCATACGCTGCATGGAAGGTATTGGGGACTGTGCCACACTAAATATGAAGCACTGCTAGGACAGCACTGCATCCCAGATCCCTTCCACCCTTCCCACCCAGCCCGCCAGTCTTCCTACGGCGTGGGAATTACTCACAGATAACTGCTGAAGCAGCACATCGATCCCATCCAGCTCCCCAAGCAATTCTCTGTTGTCTAGACGGAGGTGGGAGGAAGGGGGAAAAGAGAGAGAAAAATGAAGCTAACTGTCAGATTTTACAGCCATCTAACACTGATACATCAGCAAACAAAATCAATACGGCTTGACAGAGCACAAAAGCTGCAGAGAAAGAGAGGGTGGAAGTGAGGGAGTACTTGGGGGAGAGAAGCAGAAAAGGAGAGCTAGAGGCAGAAAAGGGCTGCTGTGATCTGAAAGAAGCCTGGATCCTGCCATCACAGACAGTGATACTGTGGGCATGGCTCACCATCATTATTCTGGAGCAGAATTGCCAGCACCTCGCTGCAGTACAGCTTGTTGGCGTCAAAAGGCATCTTAGCCTGTGGGGGAAGGAACAAGAGACCCATCAGGGCACAGCTCTCCATGTCTCACTGATTTGAAGAACACATTAATCAAATCACCAAATGTATGAGCAACACAAAGCAAAACACCACAGCAGTAACTCTGCATTTTGCCTCAGTGATAGAACAGTAATAATCCTGATTCAGGAGTGATGGGGGGGCAGGTGTGGGCTTGTGCACACATGTAGAAACTCCACTGTGATCCTTCATGTTGCCCTACATCATCAGTAAGTTTGACCGAGTTGGCTCTAAATCCCTGGGAACATTCTGCAACAAGGAATCTCTTTCCTGTGATACATTTCCCACAATGTTACATGAGTGCATGGGGCTTACCCGTGTTCTGAAAGTCTGCTCCTGTCAGCAAAACCAGAATTTCAGAACATACATCACAGTACCATTAAAAAGAAACTGCCAGAGTTCCGTATAAGGATCAGTGTCACAGTCAGAACATGAGATGGGTTTCGCCTGCACAGTCACATAACTTCCATTTCAGACATTCCTTCCATACTCAAATATGCTAAAAAAAAAATCATAACAAAATCAAAATGAATTTGAGTAAAAAAAATATCCCTGAAGTGGGTTCTGAACTGGATCCAATGTTTTTGCATGCTGCCAAAGTTGCTTCATCTACAGAAACAGACTGAGCATTAACCGATCACATAATAAGGCAAACTTGTTTACTGAAGGGATTCATAAAACAAAACAAGTTTAAAAATCGTCAGTTAACAGCTATCTGTATTCTGTTGTTCAAGAGGGAAAAAAACAGAAGTACTAGGCTTAAACCATATAATTTGTCACCTGTTGTTTTCCCCAAATACACAACTCCCTGCAGCAAAATGGACAGTCCTGCCTGTACGGGCTGTGGGGCCAGTCAGCCCACCCTGCTGCCCTGGAACGGAGCACGGGGTGCAAGCACCACATGACACAGAAACCAGGGAGATCCCAAATGCCACAAAGTATTGACTTTAATAAAGGTTTTCATTCCAAGCAATAACCAACCACTCTGCAAAGGACATTGTTTACAGCAACTAGGTGATACTTCAAGCAGCCTGTGCACAAGGGGAAGGTGTTTGGTGCTGTGCAGCAACTCCAGCTTCTGTCATGAGGCAACAATCTGCTGCCTTACAAGCACTGGGTAACAACATTCTGATCTCCCAAGGCTGCACACATTATCACCAAACCCTGCTTGTGTTTGAAGAAGGGACATAGGAGCTCTCCACCTGACCTTTCTGAGGCAGCTCTGACAGTCACAATATAATTTTGTGACCTGAAATGTTGTCAGAAAACAGCAATTCACACTCTCTACTGTGTGCCAGGTATCTTCACCACCACCCAGACAGAAATTCGACCTTAAAACTCATCCCACAGACATTCCACAACACTCTGCCCAGCCGCTGAGATCCTGGGTTAATCCCAACCACATCAGGGCAAGAGGCTCGAGACCAAGCCCTGCCAAGAGCAAACACAACAGCGTGCAGACAAGAGAAAGCCCTGCCTGAGCCCACATCTCCAACCCAGGGATAACACAGCCTGGGCAAAGGACAGATACATTCTGCATAAGCTTGGGATGCCCTAAGCATTCCTCTGCACCAAGCAAAGATGGGATTATTTTGCTTTCCCAAATTTCTCAGTCTTTCAGTTGCCAAAGTAATTGCAAGGCAAGCAGCAGTACCTACCTGCCTGGACTAAATTCATTTTTTCTTTTTAAGCAACAGAAGATTATTATGTTACTACCCATAGTGAGAAATTACAGTTTACTTCTGCTAGCAAGGTCGTGAGGTGCACAGAGGGGTACCTGCACTTACACAGTTGATGGAGCATTTCTGGGATTCAGAGGCTTTTTAATCATGCAGACATTTAAGCATGGAAGTGCTAATGCCTTACTGACAGTGTTAGGGAACAGTTAGAATCTGTTTGCTAATTTTTACTAGCTCTGTCAGAGAGCTGAACTATCCATTCCTTTCCTACAGCATTTTCCATTGAATGTTTAGGCACCTTTTCACACAAGACAGTGTTAAGCTGTACAACTCACTGCCAGAGGATGTAGAGAGTATGAAAAGTAATTTCTGATTCCAAAGGTGATTAGATGAGGTCAAAGCAAAAGCCACTCCCAGCAGCAGCTAAACACAGGCAGCACTTAAAAAAAAGTAAGAAGTGTGGGAAGCAAATGCCATTAAATGGTTAATATTAGTGTCCCTGCTCACTAGTCAGCCTTTACATTCCTACAGGTCTCAATCACGGCCTGGAAATCCACCATAAGAGAAAAGAGACAACCTTTACTGCAAGGTATTTATAAGGACAAGACAGAAGTGTGTCCTTTCAAACTAAAACTGCTGAGGACACAGACACTGTTTTATAACTTCTTGTCCTTAACACACAAGCAAGTGGCTTATTTTAAGTGATGTTTTCAGTTCATGCCAATTGGTCTGTAGAAGAAAGGTGGGAAACCAGCTCACCTTCAGCCTCTTGAGCAGCCATTGCATGAGGCCCTGCTGTGCAGCCTCTGTGCACATCTCTGGACGGAACTCTGCCATGTTCTCCACAATTCCTGAGAAGACATAGAAAACAGATGCTTTTTCCCCCCAAAAATTTCAAACTTCATGTTTCTAGTCTCTTCCATTCTTCCAGTCCGGGGAGATTAGAATCCCAAACAACTGCAAGGAATGGAAAGTGGTCTGACTGCCAATAGTGGGAACACCCTGCAAAGGTTCTGTGCTGTGCAAAGATCAGGGAGCAGAAAGGCAACAAAGTCCTTTCATGAAATGAAAATGTTTTACTACCTGAAAGTTAAATGTATTGCTAAGACAGAAACAAAGTAGAGCTCACAGACACGTACAGAGTAAATACACGGGCAGTGGAGCACTTTCCTGGAGTGATTTAAAAGCTGTGTCAATGTGGCACTTGAGGACATGGTTTAGTGGTGGCCTTGGCAGTGCTGGGTAACAGCTGGACTGGGTGAGCTTAGAAGGCTTTTCCAACCTAAACGGTTCTTGGATTCCCTCTTGTGCAATGCAGTTTCATCCGTGTATCTGCTCAGCTCAACACAACCAGTTTGGGAAGAGGCACCTCTCACACAGCCAAGGGACAAACTCTGGCTCCAGGGACCAGCGAGTCCAAGCTGTGCTTCAACAAAAGCTGCACTAGCTCCTGGACTGCAGCACCAGCAGTCCAAGGGGAAAGGAGGAGGAGGGAAAGGAAGGGATAACCCACCTCCCTTAGTACAAGCCACAGAGAGAGGCAAGAGACTTTGCAGCAGCCACTTACCCAGGGTGTTGTGGACACCATCAGCTTCCTCCTTCACACTCTCATCCAGGCGCTCTAAATTCTGGACCAACAAGGCCACGACCTGGCCCTCCACCTAAATCCCCAGGGTCATGAGAAAAATAAAAAGATAAGAAATGACACTGTAAAAAGGAAGATGAAGGACAAAAAATGGCAAAAGGGGTTAATAATAATAAAAATCAACGAGCCTTACTGAAACACCCTGCCAGACAGGAACAGAAGACATGAACAACCTTGCTGTAAAATCTCAGAGGATGCGAAGGAATCATCAAGTAAATCTGTCACTATGTTTGTCCTAATTAATTAAACAACTTTTGTGTTTCAGATTAAGCAGAAAAACATCAGGAGGTAAACTTGCACCTTGTCACACTCTTATTTCCTGTACCAGCCTGATTGATTTAGAATCCCTCAGAATTCTCAAGTGCGAGGTGCACAAAGGACAGAACTGTCAGCTCTGTGAGCAGCTCCACTCTCAGCTGGTCACTGCTGTCTGCCTGCATTCCTATTGTTCCTTCCACCCTAACAGGTACAAAAAGCTGACAGAACAACACTCACACCCACAGATTCAAACCTGAAAGCTGAACCATTACCAGCAGTATGGGCAGCTGTGGAATACAGTGCAACAATTTTCACAGATACCCTACAACCTTGTACCTTCTTCCTTTAAAAAAAAATAATTGAAAAAGCAGATTTCTAAACATTTCTCCCAAGATAGGCCTGACCTGTTTCTTTCAAAGAGGACAATGAAACCTCTAAAACTTGGCTATTATCAGTGGGCTGGTGACAAGGAAAACAGAGAAAGAACTTCTCTTGATTTACTACCTCTCTGCACATTTTATTGAAAATGTCTTCTCCAGCAGCTCCTCTCTCCCATTTCATTCGCCCAGCAATTTCCCCACCAAGGCAGAGTAATTAACAACAGCCTAGAGGCCAGCTGGAAGAACTGGGCTCCGGGCACTGTCATTAACCTTTGGAAGGTAACATTATAGTGACTGGACAAGAAAGATTGTAGGAGAAAACAGACCAGCCAAACAAAGCAAACCAAAGAAAATCTATAATTTCCCATCTTCCAATTTCAACACAATAGTTACAGAACCAGGAACAGCCACAGTGACCCACAAATGCAACAATTCACCAGCAGAAGCTGCCCCAAGGTAGGACAGACCTTTAAACCTCAGGTTTGGCTGGGCATTACTTCTCTGGAGGGCTTCTCCCTGGTTCTGCATCCTCCTCTCACAGCCAGGAAGCAGAACACATCCAGCACAAACACTAGGAAAAGGGGAAATCCACTCCCACAGAGAACGGGAGGCACTTGGAGAGTTAATTGTGCCCAGAGCACTTAACACCAACCAATGCATCTCCTACTGCACTTACTGTAGGCAATTCTCTGGGCTGATTCAACCTCTACATCAAAAAGCATCCTTAGCTCTAAATCCTCCTCCACCCTTAAAGTGCACTAGCTCTGCTACATGAAAACTTTTAAGCTTTTACTTCTTGTTAAGAAAAATCACATCTGCACTGTAGCAGCAGATGTCCCAGTTCAAGCACAGATTTTTGGGTTTGAATCAAGAGTTACTGGTAATAAACAATTAGTCTCCTACGCAAGAGGTTAGACTGAAAGATCACAGTGGTATCACTGTCCTTCAGGTAACAGTCCCTGACAAACTTCAGTTTTCCATGGGTAAACAGAGGTCACCCTTTTCCACAAGGAAGGAAAATGCAAACAAAGCTCCTATTTTCAATAGGACACTGTCAAAGTCACAAATATTAATATTTCCTTCTCCCTTTCTGCATGAAAAAATCTCTCAGCCTACACCAATTTTGCAATGAGAGCGTTTCTTCCAAAAAAGAAGTGATGTAGCAATGTGCAAGAACCACCTACTCCCCAAACTGGCATTCCACCAAAAACACCCATTGTGGTCCTCAGCACAGGTCTCAGACACAGGAGAACAGGCTCCTCCTGGCTACCTCCAATGTGATGTTGGTAGCACAGACACCCACAGATGCAGAATGTGGGTCAGTATTCACTGATGGAATGTGTGATGCACACTGAGGCGCTGAAAAAAATCTGGAATTTCCTACTTACAAGAGCGTCTATGAGGACTTCAGCTCCTTCTTCACTCTCATGGAGAGTATCTATATCAGTCAGCTCTTGCAGCAAGTCAACCACAGCTATGGAAACATGTGCTGGGTGTTAAGGACAACAAAAAGAGGGGCAGACACATTTAATATCAAAAGCAGATGGCTCTTCGGCCAGTGTGTTCATGATACAATCCAAAACAACTGGCAATACACTACCAATGAGGTGATGCAATGCATTACAATCACAGCAGTAGGGCACAGGACATCAGACCCAAGAGCACAGAGACTACTGCAGCAGGCCCTGCTCATAAGCACTAAAATTAGGGTATCCTACAAACTAGGAATGATAAAACCTAATGTGATTCACTGTTTACTGTATCAGGCAATTTTACTGTTTCTTCAGAGAGGTTACCATTTTTTGTTTCAAATCAAACATGCTGGGGTTGGTATAACAAGGCACTATCTTGCATTGTCAAGATTGAACACAAGCAAAGAGAAATGAGTTATAATAATGTGATTTGGGTATTCTGCTCTCTGTGATAGCCCTGCTAACCTGATACACACCCCCCTAACGAGGGCACCGCCGGCAGCAGGAGCCATCACCCCCCTCTGCCCAGTCCAATTAGGGCAGCACACTCCTCAAACTGCAGCCCTCGAAGGATCAGCAGAGCTTCTGCCAGCCCAATTTTCACTCATTAACTCTGGGCTGCATAACACACAGCTCCCCTGCCTGCTGCACAGCTCCTGTGTACGACGAGCCGTATTCCAGCTCATTAGACCCACTTCCTTATTCTCTCAGACATGCTGATCAATCCTGCCTGTGTCTCAGGGGTAGAACAGGAGATGTGGTTTTCTGCATGTCCTAAATAACCACTCTGTGATGGATCTCTCTCAAGTGCCCAGGCTGACAAACCAGCTCCCAGGTCTCCTATTTGTACATTTGCTCAGACATACAAGTAACAACACTGAAAATATTTTTACCTGTCTTTTCTCAGTGAGGTTCAGCTGTGCACTGGGGCTGGGGGAGAGGTGAGCTCTGCAGGAGAGAGCCTGGACCTGCTGGACGAGCTGCAGGTGAGTCACCAGCATGTCACCTCAGCAGAGTGTCACCTCAGCAGAGTGTCACCTCAGCCACGTGCCACCACAGTGAGAAAGGCTAATCACAAACTGCCCTGCACCAGCAAGAGCAAAACAGGCAGGTCAACAGAAGAATTCTTACCTGCTTCTTAGCACTCATGGGGTGACCTGTAGAATATTTTGTTTGTTATGGGCTCTCCTAATAGAATACAGTGGACTCATGAGAGTGGAGGATCACTGGGGTCATCAGGGGGGCTAGTACATGATGGATGAGGGAGTGGGGTTTGACTGACTCACAGAAGACAAGGCTCAGAGAGGAACCAGCTGAAGATTTCTGCTGCCTCCTGGGTGCTACAAAGACAGCTGGACCAATGTACAGCAAAGAACTCCAGCAGCAGAGTTCATCTCGCAGGGCATTCCTGCCTGGGGAGCTTCTGTTGAGGCTTGCTTGCAGTGAGGGTATCAGCTGTCCTTTAACATTTAGGAAACAGAAGAGCAAAACCTTGCTTGAAGCTTTCCTGTCTTTCATTAATAAAATCTTGTCAGTGATCATCTTTCATTCATATGTTTTGTGTAAAACTGCATGAACCATTCAGCAGATTATTTGCTCCTCCTGGACATTGCTTTTGTCTCCTCACATCAGTCCCTCAAGACACTACATTTAAATGGCATCTGAAGAGCCATTTGTTTAGTTCTCCCCTTGAAGAACTCAATTTAAAAATATTTTCCCATTTGTTTTAACAAAACATCATGAGAAAATGTGAGATGCATCAATTAAGTTTTAGGTCTTAATGCTTCACCTAAATAGTGCTTCTATCCTACGCACAAGCAGCAGAAGCACACCTACAGCCTCTGACCTGCTTCAAATGGATCTCAAAACACTTGAGCAATTTTATAACAAGAAATATACTTTTCCCAAAATTGAAAGTCTCAGGCTAAATTCCTGCCCATAAACTCACTGACAGACAAGTTACCAACCAAATAAAAAGAGCTCACAGTGGAAACCCTGATAAGTCTTTGACAGCAGCAGTGACCCCAGGACACAGCTTTTCATGGCTGACAGGACAAAGCAAGCTCTACTTCTGTGCACTTCAGCTGGAAAACAGCTCTGCTATCCCAGTCAATATTCCCACAGTTCTTTTTTTTTTCCCTGTGAATGAGAAATTCAGTGTAGTAGTGCATAGTACACAAAAAGCCTGGTAAAAAAGAAGTAATGCAACTTCAGTAGCCACAAAACTGGTTTTGCATTGGAGGACCTTCCCTCTGTACAACATAAATTGCTAACAAGCAGTTACTTGAGAGCCATTTCCTTACAGATCCTGGATAAGGGAAGCTGTGCTGCTTTGCAGGGACCAGTAATCATCACATCAAGGTTCTTCCAGATGCAAGTCAAAATACCCAAACACATAAGCTCTCTAATATAAACTGGCAAGCAATAAAATATTTATGTTTTGGTTTTAGCATCTGATCACTGCACCCACTTAGAAAGAATGAATTATGAATTCTCAATAGATAGTGCTATAAGGAAAAGTGCTAAAAAAGAAAACCAAGATCTGTGCATCAGACCACAACATTCAGCACTAACAGGCTTTTTCACATTGTGTATTCCAAAACACCTCAGGAAGGCTGGTTAGAGTTATCTCCAGCTTTACACACAAAGAAGTAAGGAATAAATTACTTTCCTAAGGACATGGATCAATAAAAAAGGAAAAAGAAAAGCCTGCTGGAGACCCAAGCTGACATCAAGAGCCCTTTCCACAGGGTTTCATTGCTCCCTCCACTCTCTGATGTTTGTCAGGTCACACACACATGATCTTCCACATCATGCCACAAGTTTTCAGATTAATCTGCTGTAGAATATTTTATAAGCCATGTGGGCTGAGCTCTGCTTTTACAGACTGCACAGCAGTGAGCCAGGCATAGCTCTAGTTACCAGCTGACAGCTAAGCATCAAGGCACCAGGATACCCAAAACATGACACTGATTTTTATCAAAACTACCAAAATCTTCCAACAGTAGAGACAGGAAACTCTCTCAGCTGTCCTCAGATCTTCAGAGGTACAACAGCAGGTGCATAGAGGGGTCAGGCTCAGTGACACCAGAACTGACTGAGCATGGAAATGTCTCTGGATATGTACTTAACCAGAGGCCACCTGCAGCCTCCACCTGCACATCAAACTAAAGCTATGGGCACATGAAGAGTCTATCACATTTACAAACTAAGGTACAGCATGTGATGAGCTAGTCCATGACAAACAGCTGACAGCCCAGGTCTCAGCAAGAAGACAATTCCATTTGCACTGGGGCTATTCCAGACAAAGTTTGCACGGTCTGAGGTTATCACTGCTAAGCCCAGGCCTTCAATTCTCCTCTGCTGCTCATCTATCCACACTCTAACAGAGCCACTCAAAACTAGATGAAAGGGCCATAAAACAAGAAAGGAGAATAAAAGCACTGAAAAAAAATCCGAATCAATATTACTTGAACAAAGAAGACTTTCACTGGGAAAAGAAAACAACACATAAATTCAGCGTGGCGAGAAAAAGAGGAAAAACATCTACAGGAGCCTGGGAAAGTGGATATGAGAGATTACAGAAAAGTCTGTAGAAAGCCTCTCCCATGAGAGCTGCTTTAACAGCTGAAGGATATCTGTGTTGTCGTGTCCCAGCAGCCCCAGCAGGGACTGCACAGCGTTCAGCTCCACCAGCAGGTGATACAGGCCGGGCATCGTCGCGATCACGTGCATTTCCTGAATGATGTCATTTAAATCCAGTTCCGACTCCATGAACCTGAGGCAAGACAAAAAATTGTTAATAAAAAGGCAAGAAGTACATCAGTTGTGCTCAAAACAGACGCCACTGCTTTCCAGGAGACACCAGGTAGGATTTGTCAGCCCAGATTTACATGGCCCCGGTATTTCTGATCCTCCCAGTCCTACACCTGCCTCTTGAAGTTTAATCCCAAAGCAGGATAAGCCTTCCTACTACATAACTTACATAAAGTAAATAAGCAGATTTGTTCCAATTCTGTAATTCAGCTCTAGAATTTCAGTAAGAAATTAAAATCAAGATCCTGTAGCTACACATGAAAAAAACCCTGTTGTAAAATAAATCCTCCAGAGCACCAACCTTCCCTAGCTACCACATATTCGTATGTGGGTTGTATGAGTCTGAAGTCCATAAAAGTAATGTGGCTAGGGAAAGAACAGCAAAATGGACAAGAAATAATGGTACTCCAGTGCAGGAAGAAATCCCTTTAATGTGAATAACAGAACACCCTGAAGGGAGGAAGAGGCTCACTACAACACGCACACCACACCTGGCTCCCTGTGCCCATCCAGCCATTCTGCTCATCACAGCACTCTGTGTAACACAGAGTTCTGTAACATGAAATGATTTCCTCTCCACACAAACCTCTGCAAGCACAACACCTTCACACCAAAACGATGGGATGAAATCTTTAATTATTGCCAATCATCCTCTTTGTGCTGCTGGCCAGAGCAGAGTCTCAATAATACCATTTTTATTCAGCAAAGTCAGTTTCAAATACAATTTGGAAGAACTACATGACAATACCTGCTGTTACATAAGCATTATGTAAGTGAAAATGTCTGTATATTCCAGAAATTGATTTAGGGCTGAAACCTAAAATCAAAGAAAAAAATTGAGCATAATCTTACTTCTCTGGATTGTCAGGAAACTTGATTCGTAGCTCCTGGTTTTTGTAAGATCTCTTCTCAAAAGTAAGAATCATCTTCTTCACTGAACTTTCATCCAGAGGTTCCTCCTGACCAAATTGGAAAAGGCAGAAAAGTGAACTTTGGATGGTTGGAGCACTTACAGTGACATGGTGGGACTGCAGCCAGGCCCAGAGCCCTCAGAGCAAACAGCCATCCCTGGGAGTCTCACTGCAGGGAGCTGCCAAACACCTCACACACCACCAGCATCCACTGCCTTACTCCAGCTCTGACCTCAAGCTGCTCTTTCACACCTGTTATCACCTGGCACCACCAGAGTGTTATCAGATTTTTTGTTTCTGACATAGAGCAAACCTGTGCTCACAGCCTGTGCCCACAGAGAGTTTCTCTGCAGAAGTACCTTGCTATTGCTTTTTGTATGTCTACATTTAGTTGCCCTGAGTTTATGTTTTTCCTCACTTGGATAAGCTTTCACTGGTATTTTAAAGCCTTTTCCTAAAGACAAAAATAAATCAATATTTTACTCTAGTACTTTATTTTGTAAATGTTCCTAAGCTGTTTCTCAGTTGCTGTCGTATATTTACTGTAGAGCAGTAATGTAACCTCAGCTGCCTCCCTGACACCTATATAATTCTGCTATTTTCCTTGTTTTATGATTTTAATGCACTTCTTTTATTAAAAAATTGATGATATAGATTCCCTTGTGCAACCTCTTCCATCTCCACTGTTTGACTGTATTACAACCACTATTTGAGAGAAGTTCTCAAAACAAAAACCAATCCAGACCCCCTCCCATCTTAAGACAAGTTTTGTGTCCATCTCTTGCTCAGGATTAAATCCAGAGTTGTTCCTGGTGTTGAAGGTTCTTTAGTCAGTGACTCCAAGCAGCAATCTGGTACAAGAGTGAAAACCTCCACTTCTTCAGCAAACTCCATTGCAGCAACAACTCCAGTCCAAGCCTTCCATTATTATTGGATTTCCTTTGTTCCTTTGCCCAGCCTGTCTCATCACCATCCCTCTCATGTCACCACTCCACCCAGGTAATCAATACTGCAGTATCTGCCCAAAGCACATTCCTCCTGCAATGGGATTTCAACCCTCACGTGCTGACACTGCTTCCCCTCTATTCCCTTTGATTCTTTGCTTCCTCTAACATGTATCACTACAATATCTCCATTAGGATCAGCTTTGTATCTTGTATTTCATTTGCATTCACTCTTGCAGTGTCCTACAGATTATCTTCTTCCCATCAAATTTACTGGAACAAAGCACATTTTAATGGCACTTATATTAACTGCCGTCCAAGGTAATAAACGAGAGATTTGAGTTCTAAAGGAACCTTGGCCTTCCAGCCTTTAAAATGTCTGGCTGGGAGGACTCTACTTGACAAAGACAAGGGACTGGCACGCTGCAGGAATCCACAAGACTCCAGCCAGTCAGGAGGACTCTTGGCTCTGTCCATCCATCCTCCCTGGAGCTCAGACACTACAGAAATCCTGCATTATCTTTCCCTGCGATCAGCAACAACTGTCATGGCAATAGCTCAACATCAAAAAAACAAGAGAGATTCTCTGAGACAGATGCTGGCAATGCTCTATACAGAGGACAATGATATTTTACAAAGCTACATGATTCTGCAGTGGTGAATATCACTTGTTTTTTTATCAAACAGGACACGGGCAGCAGGAAGCAAATATCTTCTAGATTTATACCAATCCATGTGTCACATCTATAAAGTGATCTTTTCCCTGGCCCTTGGCAGAAAGGCCAATGCAGCATTGGATTTCTGTCTCCAAGGCTTGAAATCATTTACCCTTGACAGCTGCTACCCCCCTCCTCTGACCCAAGACCTTTGTAGTAAAGAAGAATGTTTGTTTATCTGCTGCTGCACAGCTACAAAGAGGGGGAGAAGCAGCATGGCTGGGGGTACTGAGGAGAACAACAGTTAGAAAACTGGTTAGAACACAGAAACTATTTCCTAAAAACACATTTTAGAAGGTGATTTGGGTATTCTCAGATCAAAACAGAGATCAGGCTTGAAAGCCTCCTCCCTTTTGCCCCACTCCCTTTAAACCTTCAGCTGATACATTTGAGAAATTTGAAATTAATTAACACACAACAGGGCAGGAAAGCAAAACCACAACCTTAAACTGTGTGAGGCACAGGAAAGCCATCTGCATGGTAAGGAATGGAAATCAGAGAGAAATGGTTTAGTGTTTGGCTATTCACTCAGGGTTTAGTGTATGGTTATTCCCACAGGACTTACTTCCTCGTCCTCCTCTTCTCCATCCCTCTCAATTATCTGAAGGAGTTTCTTCTTCTCATCATCAGTTTCTTCCAGTGCTGCAGACTCCTCTTCCCTGTGCCGACTGTGCTCTCGGGCACTGGCTTGTTTCCGACGTGCTTTGATCTCCTCTTCCTCTTCATCACGGGGTCTTTTTGTCCCTCTGTTAGGCTGAAGTCAGAGAAATAAAGTGAGTGAACCCTTGGAAACCAGAACACCAATATCACAAGCCACGCTGAGGAAACCCTTACAAGTTGTTTAAAACATTTGCTTACACGCAGCTTAACGACTCTGGAACCTGGAAAGGAAATTAATGTAGTGAAGTGGAACATCTCACGAGTAGATGAATGTCTCTGCCAAGAGCTGTGTCAACATTCTACCTTGTTTGATCTATGGACATGATTCATGGGAAAACATCTTCATAGGCAGCAAGGACAAGGAGTGCACAGACAAGGAGTGGCTGAATGGCCCTGGCTCAGTGGGGCCACCAAGGACCCCAAACCTGCCGACTCAGCTGAGACAACCCCACATTTCACAGCCAGCACACCAACGTGCTCAGCAGACAGGAGGGAAAGGTAATTTTTTACCCATGACATCTAGGAGATTATATTGAATTCCTGTGTGCATCCCATTTCACCCACATCCTTCTGTCTGAAGTTTGCTGACACGTGAAAGGAGAATCAGCCCAGTTCAGTGTAGGCAGGGCAGGAGGATTGCTGCTTGCAGATTAGATTGTGCCCAAACCATCACGGTTTGCTTGGAACCGCTTATTATTTTATTCCAGTATTTCTATTTACTTGACAAAATTAAAGGTAATTTGCCAGGGACAAGAAAAAGTCCATTAACCCTAATCCCACGTTTTAATTTAGGCAGAAAGGGATGAAAGCATTTGCAGTACAAGGAAAAATTCTCCCTTCACAAACTACAAGGACATTAAGTTTGGTCTCTCACATTTTTCTGAAGGACAACCAAGCTGGAACAGCATTACCACGTGCTCTATAACTACAGCAAAACAAAGCTTAATTCTGTGCTATTTAAAAGCAGAGTATGTGTTAAGAACAAGGAAAACACTAAGAAAAATATTTTCATTTTCCATCACTGCTCAAATGACTTGGTAGATGATTTCATAACCCCACCAAGGTCTAACATGTGTCCAGCCTAATTCACAAAACATCACCTGTCTGGCAAAACCCTCCCTCTTCTGCTCTGTGGGAGCCTTTGTCTAAAATGGCAAGTCACACCAGGCTTCCATGAACTCTAGCTCTGCTTTTAACTGGGATCCTAAGAAAGGTGCACATGGAATAGGTGACAGGTCCAGCACCATGTGGGCATCAAGACAGGAATTTAAAGCTCCCTGGCAGGGAAGAAACTTTCAGGTTGCTGAGGGCACTAAAATTTCCAGGTTTATAAGGCAATCCCAGTGCAGTTCTGGTTCTGCTGCACCAGCAGCACAGCCCAGGGAACATTCACCCAGGGATTTAGTGCAATACAAAAGACAAGCTGGAAAATGAAAGCTCTGCTCCTGAGAAAACACTGCTTTCAGATCTTAAAAAAAAAAACCAAAGACCTCCCTAAAAGCCCTTCAGGGGTTAATTATAATTAAGAAGCAAGCAGACAGCAGCCTGACCAAATCACCCTGTTCTCAGGGTTACCATGCTGTCATCACTTTAAGGAAGATGCAGAATCGAGCTGCCCAGACAACACTTTAGCACAAATCAAAGCTGTAGCTGCTCCCTCCCAGGCAGACCTGTTCCAGCTCTGTTATCTGTCTCCTTTCTCCCTACACCTTCTCTGCCATTTCCATTAGGGATGGTACATTCCTGACTTAAAACTCTCCTGAAGTGCCTCCGTGCACTTTTAAAGCAGTTACTCAGCTCACAATTCAATGGCCATGACGTGGAAGCAAACCTGGAGATTCTGTGAAATGAAAAATGTATTTGCTTGGAGGGTTTTGTGGATTGGGGGTTTTTTTTAAGCAGATTCCTATTACTTATCTTCTAGGTACATTAAAATATAATTTCACATAGATCCATTTGGAAACAAACGTGTCACTGACAACAACCAATAATTCAAACCCTCCCCGAGCAGCCAGCAACCCAATAAAGAAGAGAATAAGGAAAAAGGTGCTCTTCTAAATTACATCATCTAAGGAAAAGACTTCAGAAATCCATATTCCCTCCTCAGTGCCCTTGATGGCAAACAGGTCCCTGCCTTTCTTATGTCCTTCCACTCGCTCCCCCACAACACCCAACTCATTGTAAACCACCTTTGACAGATGTTTGTCACAAACACGGATACCATAATTCCTGACATTTACAGCAAAATCCTAACAAGATTTTCCTTGGATGCTCCCAATATGGGGAGTTGGAATCTCATTTCTAAACATTCCAAAGGACCAAAGCTTCTGGTGAGCCCAAGGTGTAACAAGGGGGGGCTGATGGACCTGGGGGGGTCTGTGAGATACAAAGCAATTTGCCATGAGAAGGAACTGCGTCCCAAAATTAAAACTCCACCACAAAACCCACCCCATTTCCTCCGAGTACATAATCCTTACGATCAGAATTTACACCCCGCTTCCACCTCAATTATTTTCTCCCTTATCTGTATTTTATGCGTTGCTGGGGGAGGCGTCTCTAACACACAGCAGAGCCATTATGATAAATCCTGGGAGTGCCCCGTGTGTGATCATTAACGCTGCCAGCAGCCCGGCAACAGGCACTCACTGAATCCCGGGCAAACGCTATTAAGCAGCCATTAAAGCTCTGCCTCTCCTTATTGATGTCATGCAAAAACCTCAGGAAGAATCTCGCCATCCGCACTATTAAAAGCCACGGAACCGAGGCCCGAGTGGGACACCCGGGTCCTGCTCATTCCACAAGAGATGCAGAGTCATGAACGGCTGATTTAAGGAGGGCATTCGTTTCTATTCGTTGATTTTCATCTTGGGTTTGCAGTCGTGTTTTCCTGGCACCAACCGGCAGGAATGAAACCCCTGCGATGCTGAGCCCGCTCAGCAAACACAGGCGCTGTGTCCAAACGCATTCATTGAACCAACCCCACAGCTTCACACAGATCCACACAAGTTTTGCCCTTCTGGTGGAAAAGACAAAGTTAATCACTTGATAAACAAAATGTGGGATGTTTTTTTTTTACTCAGTTGTGCAAAGGTGAATCTGGCATGAAGATGGAATTCATTAAAAAATGCACATGAAAGGCATTTTTAAATTGTGTTGTTAGCTAAGCTTAATTCTGTTCCTGTTGAATGCAGGGCATTCACAGTGATTTATTCAGTAGGCATTTTCATTTAAATCTAACACTGATACCACCACACAAAAACCAATGAATACAAAAGGGTTTTAAAAAAAGCTGCAGTTTATATAAAATAAGATAAAGTAAACAAAAGCTGGTGATTGGGAAAGGGAGAATTATCTTCCCCTTTCTCTTCCAGCCCTCACTGCAGTGGCTGTGTCTGTTCCCAGACATCCTCTGAGCTGTCACTGCCTGGGGCAGAGCCTTTGGGCACAGACTTTCTCCATAAACACACCGGACACTGGTCCTGGTCTCTGCACAGGCAGGTGAGGCAGAGCTGGGAGGGACAGAGGGAAGACAATCCTAAACGATTTGCCAGGGCCCCTGGGCTTCCTCCAAGCAGTGGCTGCACATTAATACCAAGGTTAAGCACCCCAAAGAATCTGGACACACTCTGTTGAGGCCCCTGATTGCTTCAGCCTTGGCCAAATATCAGGGAGGGTGAGAGAAGTCTCGGCAGTTTCATGTTACCCGGGAAATACTCAGGAGTTTCATATTACCAGGCGTCTGTTTTGTAAGTAACCTCGTTACTGTGAAGCTCAGGAATTATTTGTTAATGGAATCTGAAATAAATCTTCATAAATGATGCAGCTTCTCCCGTGCCCACGTCCCAGCCTGCTCTGAAAGCAAGGCACCAGCTGTCAGTTTGGGATCCTAAAAACGAGCCCAAATCTCCAGAGGCATCTTCAATAACTTCCTAATTTTGTCTCCAACGCTTGTGATGATAAACCAAGCTGCCATCAATCTCACTTTTCCCTGGTTTTGATTCCTTAAGCACAACCCTTCTGTGCAGGGTCTGAGTGCTAAAAACTGGAAAAACTGGTACCAGGAAAATCCAGAAATCTCAGGGAGATTTCTGAGCCCCAAAATCACACAAACTGAGGCAAATGCCACGACAGCTGCACACTGCACCCACATGGACCTGGATTATTCATTTCAGAGAGCCCTCGTGCCTCCAAACCGCCCAAGGAGCCCTTTGGGGAGGCGCAGGACAAGGATCTTCCTCTTCACACATTTCCACGTCCTCCAATTCGGTGGCAAAGACAACATACCGGGAAACAAACTAGAGATTAACGTGCACCAAGCCGAGTCTGGCAGCCTGGGGCTGAAGTCCCAGAGCAGAGCTGAGGGCTGAGCTTGGTGGCAGCTCCTTGTTTGACGCTGCTGTGGGCACTGACCTGCTCAGCTGAGCCGCCCCTGCCATCGGATGCTGCAGGACGCTGCAAATGGGCAGCAAATGATCTGTGCCAGCAGCAGAAACGAGGAGGTGCCTCCACGGACACAGGAAGGTCCAGCCCAGTGAAGTCAGACCTCTCCCGTTAGTTACTGCTCCTTCTCTTATTCAGTGTTACTAATATTCCATTAAAAAATTAGCCATTTGTAATGATCACTCACAGTGATGAGATCTGCCTTTAATGAGCTTTCAAATAATCTCCCTTGCTCCCTCCCAAGACAACTGAAAGAGGGCTCTGAACAGCCCCGGAGTTGGCTTTGTCCCCTTAATTACCCTCCCTAATTGGACACCAAACACGGAGGATCTGGGCAAACAGCAGCAATATTTAATCATCACTTTAGACCATCTGCAACTGTTTTGCTGCAACACGTAAAGTTTATGGATTCCTGAGCTTTGTATAAACTGCCAGGTGCTGTTTAATTGTATTTTTTTTGTTGCAAGAGGTTCCTTTCCCCGTTCTGGCAGGCGCTCGGTGCTCAATCGGTGGCACGGTGCCTGCGAGTCTCCCACGCCAAGATTGGCACCGAGGGAGAACATCTTCTTGCTGAAGCAAGGGCACAGATTACACATTTAGAGGAGAAAATTCAAAACAGCGCAAGAGAAAAGCAATTACTCCAGGCTGTGCTGAGGGAGGCTGAGAAGACCAACTCATTTGCAGCAAGAGATTAAAACCAGAGCTCAGGCACCACCCCTCACCCCCTCCACAGGCGGTGCCGCCCCTGCAGTGAGGACAAACAAGGAGACCTTGAGGCCAATGCAAAGGGAAGCTCCCAAATCCAGGGCTGGAAGGAGCCGGGAGATGCTGGATGAGCTGCCAAACCCCCCTCCCCTAGGGCACACACCCGGCCCTCAGGATGGGAGGCAGCAAAAGCTGCTGTTCCCAACTCTTTTTTTTCTGCCTCTCGGCCAGAGATGCCCTCCCAGAGGGGAATGTGGTTTTCTCAGAACCAGAGCTGATTTACCTGGATTTCTGCTCCTTTTTGGGCAGTTCTGGGGGGCTGAGTCCAGCGACACTGAAAGCCAGTTCTCACTTTGAAGCATCACAAGAACCACCTGCACTCAGGTGAGAACCCAGAGCCAGCACAAAACCCCTTCAGGAACCATTTCAGCAGCTGAAGAATGAGTTTTTCCCCCACAGCTAAGCAACAAACGAATTAAAATTTAAATAACCCAGCGGCCAAAGCAGCTTTTCTCCACCTCCACAGAATTCAGTCCCCCCTTTTCAAAACCAAAAACCTCCTTGCTGTGTTGGAAGCTCATCCCAGGTAAAGCTGAACATCCAGGGCAGACTTCACACTCTCAGGGAGACAAAACCCAACAAATAAAACCCCAGAGTGGAAATGGGTTAAAAAAAAAAAATCACAACGCTCAGGTTTTACCTCTCTGAGCCTTAACCCGCACCCCAGACACATCGCTGCCCATAACGGGGGTGGAAAGGCCAAAGAATTAAAGGAAGATGGGGAATGCCTGTTGTAATTTGACTCGGAGAAATCCCATTTCAAAAAGCAGAGGAGATCCCAGCGCAGCGGGGAGGATGCGGGAGGACCCTCGGGACACAACAACCCGCGGAAACTTCCCGGACACCATCAAGGAGGAACCCAATGGACCCTCAAGCCCAGTCCCGCTCCAGAGCGCTCGGATCGGGGAAAAAATCGACGAGAAACTTCCCAAACCCAGCGGGAACTTCCCGGCTTTCCCTGAGCGTCCCAAAGCAGCACATCCATCCCCCAGCGCTGCTCGGCCCCCGGGGCGAGGCCCAGCAAGGAATTCCAGCAGGGAACTCCAGCAGGGAACTCCAGGAGCAATCCCACGCTCTCAGCTCGCCCTTCCTGGCCAAGGAACAGCCGCATTCCCGGGGATCAAGGTCCTCTCCCGGGGAAACGGGCGGACGGAGCCCAAACCCCGCCGGTGTCACGGCGGGCAAAGCGGGGGAATGTCCCCGCAACCCCCGCCCTCGGTGCCGGCGCTCCCGGGGCAGGAAACCCCCGGCCCGGACACGAACCGAGTCCGGGGCGGGGAAAGGGGAACGTTGTGAAAAGAGTTCGACGAGAATTAAATTAAACGGCGTTTGTCACGGAACAGGGATGGAAACACGCCGCGGAACAGCCACGGGATGAGCGCAGGCCCCGGCCCCGGGGAGCGCCCGGTTACTGGGGCCCACCGGGCACCGCCGCTCCGGTGAGAGAGGCGGAGGGGGCAAGACGCACCCCAACCTCACGACACCGCAACGGCACAGGCCCCACACGGCGGCCCGNGAGCGCGGCCCGGGCCGCCCCCCGCGCTCACCTGGTAGCTGAGCAGCTCCCCCACGTCCATCGCACCCACCGGGCCCCGCCACCGGGAGCCTGTCGCAAACCACCGGGGCCGCGCGACACCGCGCCGTAAAGCAGGGAGCGCGGGACGGGGGTGTGGGTGCTGCCACACTGCCGCAAAGCGAGGACGGGTGGCCGTGCCGCAAAGCGGGAGGGGACACACTGCCGTAAAGCGACGCTGGGCTGTCGCAAAAGGACGG